>JAODVM010439160.1:0-23698 GCA_025400095.1 Phenganax marumi
AAACAACATGCTCGTGGCGAAGAACTTGTAAGTCATAGATGTATTTTTTACGCTGAATGAATATATCCTCGACACACCACCGTCAGCTTTAACACGTATTTCAGTAATCACGTCAAAGCAGCATGACAAAGAGACAGAGAGGCTGAGGGGCGAAGCGTGAAGGAATAAATATGAAGCGTGACATGATAATGTAACTTCCTCAGTAAAACTTCGCCTCTTTGCTTTGGTTGCAAGATATTCATGTATGACAGAGAGCTTAGCAAGCGACGTTTCTGACATCACGGACGTCGACCAGAAGTAAACGTGACGTTTTCCACTAATCATCGTGCTCGACCCAGTCCTGTCACGTTTCCCACCTCGTTCGTGTTGGCAAAAACGTCGCTTGCTAGCTTTCCAATGTTACACAGAAAATTACACTTATTCCATCTTCCTCAAACGAAAAATCAGAAATTTTTAAAAAATTTAAGTAAAATCAGCGGAGTCGCACAACATCATATTTTTTATGAAGTTATATTATAACCAAAGTTAATAGCTAGGTAACCTTGCGTGCTGTGGAAAGTACGTGGGTGTTGTCAGCAGTCAACGCCGAGGTGCGCCTTATGTGAATGTACCACTTGTTTCAAGTACAATCAGTGTTTTGGTAGCACGCCAAGTGTGACAAGCTCTAAAAAATCTAAGCACCCTCCTTCTCACCCTTAATTCTGAAGCTCCTGTTTTCGGCTCATCTATCACCAAGTTTACTTGGTGTGACAAATCCAAGCTAACGTGTGTGGATGGCAGTTCAAGATACCATTTGCACGGATCTTTCGTTAATCCAAGTACCACAGCTAGATTCTAGGCCTCCCGGGCCACAGCCCGTTTCCAAGTTATAGCTCGTTCCCAGGCCACCTCGGACAATAGCTTGCACCTAACCTTCCAAATGGGTAAGTATGGTATTAGCTCTAGTGGGCTATTCAGGTTAACAGAGATATTAATCGATTTGAAAGTTCGATGCTAAATGAACAAAATATTTATTATTTTCTCTCAGGTATACTTTGTGTGCAGAACTGTTCGCCTAATTGTAGAGTTTGGGCTACCGGGGAGGGGGGACAGGAGAGTTAGGGCCTGTTCATATGGGCTAAAGTTATCCCGGTTAGCGAGGAAACTTTTCGACAAATTTGCAAGCGAGATCTCGCCCTATTAACAAATAGTACGAAAAATTAGATTGCGTTCACATGAGATGAAAAGTTATCCCGCCTACCGAGATCTCGCTTGTTGAAAGGCGAGATCTCGGTTACCGGGATAAAAGTTTCCCCATATGAACGCAACTTTCCCGCATACCGGGATAATTTTCTGTTTAGTCAGCAACTTTTCAATTTGTTTTTAACGTCACGGACGAAAACTTTCCCCGGTAAGCAGGACAACATTTCGCCATATGAACAGAACAAAACGATTTGGCTGGTCGAAAAGTTTCCTCGCTAACCGGGATAAGTTTGGCCCATATGAACAGGCCCTTAGAAGATGGCGAAATAAACGCGGTTGCATTGAAATTAAATCTGAGTTAATCAATCAATCAATGAATCAATCAAGGGTTTATTATAAATCATCGCGCTCGACAGCGAATTGCGAAATTATTTACAACAATTGCTTCAATTTTTTTTTGAAGATAAAAAGACGTATATATTACAAAATTTACAAACAATGCCATCGACGACACATTGCAGTAAAGAAACTCTTCTTAAAGCGGTCCGTCCTACAGGGAAACAGTGTTAACCTATTTCCGTGCTTTAAATTATAGCTATGATCGTTGTCCCTAGACGGTGGTAGTGATTAAGGCGTGAATCCAGCTGCACAATTCTATAAAGGCCCATCTAGACGATGCGATTTTTGCTTACGATTTTGCATGCAACTTGGTGACGCCAGCCCTGCGACTTTGTGCCGTCTATCTAGACGGCACAATTTCATTTTCTTCATTCTCAAAAACATAACCTTCTTTCTTCTTCTTTATTGACTTTGTTTTGGTCGCACTTTGCACAGGAGGCGCACAAATTTCGCTTTCTCTCATTTCACTGTTGATGTCGGTCATTTTGAATTATTTTTTCATCAAAAACTGTACGAAAGTCGCAGGATGTTAAAACAAGTTTTAAAATTTTGACGACTTTTTGGTGTTGCACACCACTGCCGTACTCAAGTTGTAGGGCTATCTACACGGCACGATTCGTGTCGCAGAGATGACGTCAGTAAGTTGCATGCAACAATCGTAAGCAAAAATCGCATCGTCTAGATGGGCCTTAAAGGTTTTCGCACACAAAGCTTCACGCCTTACGCTTGGTCTATGCTTTAGCTTGGTCTATGGCTGCCTCATTGCTAAGTGTGAGATAAATTATTTGCATCGTGCGCTTCAGTCTGGACCCGCTCGATGTTATCAGACAGGTTAATGGTCAAAGATGAATGTCATACCGGGCAGCAGTACTCGAGTAGGGATCTGGCAAGTGTAAAATATACTCGTAGCAAATGATGCGGAGGAATTCCACTACGTTTGAGAACTCGCAAGATGTATAGTCTCTTTGATGCTTTGGCTACTATTTCCCCAATGTCCAAATCCCATTTTAGATTATTCTGGATCGTTAAGCCTAAAACCTTGTGAGATTCTACTCTCTCAAGACTAATATTTTCAATTACTAAAGCAGGTGGAGGATGGTCGATCGCTCGCCGAAAGGAAACAATCATCTCCTTAAACTTTTTAGGGTTCAATTTCATGTTATTGATACTTGCCCAATCGCCTATTTGGTTCAACTCATTCTGCAGTGTTGACGCCTCTCTTGTAGAAACAATCTCAGATAGCGTCACATCATCGACATACTTCCAATTACTAAGACATTGGGATACCATTTCCAAATCATTAATCATTATGATGAAAAGTATTGGGCCTAATTTGGTCCCTTGTGGAACTCCAGCACTAGTTGGATGCCATTGAGATACACACTCACCCAGCTTAACTCTCTGGCGGCGGTTTGATAAAAAGTTATAAATCCAAGGAATAACTGAACGAGCACTCCCAAATTGAACAATTTTGTGATAACGATTTTATGATCTATTCTGTCGAAAGCTTTGCTAATATCCTAGTTAGACCAGGCCATCAGGCGTTGCATTAATCACACGTACAAATTCAAATATCTCAACATGACAGCCAGAAAATATAACTTTTAGCGCAGTTATACCTCAGAGATAAGATCTAGGGCCGGTGGTTCCTACGCCGTTTACGGTGGATAAATCAGAATTGAAAACACTCCCACACAGTTTCTGAAACTTTCAAGTCTAATCTTCTGTAATTAAACTACAGATAAATGCATAATTATTGTATTCTGCAAAAAGAGTTTCAATTTCGTTATTCAAGGAATACACAAACGCGATTTCTATTTTGCACTTATCGAACAACTGGCCCCTGGCTTCCATGGCTTTGTTCAGCAAAAATCAGTCTGAGGTGAATAATTGTGATGTAGCAACAGAAGCCAAGCAACAGAAAGTTCCCTATTCGTTTCTCAATGATCTTGACAATACTAATTCGAAGAAAAAACCATCCAAACCTACTTTATTATAGTGCGTCTTTTACAAATTCAACTTTTTCTCGAATAGAGCAGTTATCGCGTACCGTCTGCGAAAATTAGCGCAAATCATTATGTCTTCCATAGCCATACGACAGAAAACAGGTCAGTTTTTCCAACAGCACTGCATGAAATTGCTATTAATCTTCGTTAACTCTTTTAGATAATTCTCTCGAAAGTTTACGAAACTTCAGATTCTCGCAATTTGAAGAGGACTCTATCTTTTCACGTTTACACTATGTTCCTAAAAACGTTCATCTCAAACTTGTGTGTAACTGAATTTTCACTAAGTAAACTTGCGGATTTACTTTTTGCCGGTCATGATTCGCGCATTCTTTGACCTGATAAAAATCTCGAGCTTAATATTTTATTGTTTGCTAGTACATGTCGAAGCGAAAAATTCATGCAAAACAACCAAAGTTGGAATACAACCATACTTTTGTAAGAAAGAATAAGCCAGAATAGCAAATACAGTATGCGGCCACTGGAAATAGCAGCAATGTGGATAAGGCAGAATTTAAAATCGCTTCCTCGCATCTTGTAAATATATTTAGTCCAGTCTTATGTGTTGTACGGTTAGTTAGATACATAACTATTTCATTGTAAAGGAGTGTATAAACATGCTTCTATGTCTGAGCTTATCCACCGTTTAAGCAAAAAGGGCTTCGTACAACCGGCCCCAGATTCGACTAAACTACATGCTGCACGTCATTCTGCAAAAGGAAGTTAACAGAGGAGTCAGTCTAAATTACCTGTAATCTCGAAATATGTACTTGCACGACAATACTTAATTATTCTGCAGTATTCAAGCGTATGGCGAGTATTCTGCTGGTGGATTGGCGTACCTAGCTGGTGAAGTTTGTTCAGTTGC
The DNA here is from genome assembly GCA_025400095.1 of Phenganax marumi. Lineage (NCBI taxonomy): Eukaryota > Metazoa > Cnidaria > Anthozoa > Malacalcyonacea > Clavulariidae > Phenganax > Phenganax marumi. Next base: position 4,456 of record JAODVM010439160.1, read on the forward strand.
TAGAATCAAGGTTACTCGAGGGTGGGCTTAAAACAAAAGACTTGGAAAAATTGCCAGTTGGTGAAACAATTCGCTGGCAAAAGAAATGTAAGTTGATGTATAAAATATTGCAGAATATTGCAATTCCTAACGATTTTTTTATACAAACTACAAACCTTGAAAAACTGCTTGAAAAATCTTGGAGACGTCAACTTTGTTCGCTTGAGATGATAGACGATTTCCAGTTACAGCTACAATAAGCTTGTTACTGTTATAGTAATATTTGTACTGTCTGTTCATGTAGCTGTATCAACCCTCACTCCTACATGGCCGTTTTATGCATGACGTGAAGACTATGCGATCTTTGGATCAAAAGACTTTTGTTTAAAGTTAGATAATGATGATCGTGGCAGTTAGTCTTAACAGTAATCAACAAACTGCATGATACAATCAAGGTATGAATCCACTCGCTCTTGCGTGAAGAAAGTCTGCTGAGAGTCAGTATCAAAGCCAGTACCAAAACAACACAATCAACTGCTGTCTTCATACACATTATTAACAAATTAAATAACCATTAATTAAAAGTAGTACGGTATAAAAAACAAGCGGGGTCCCACTTATATTCTATAATCTTGATATATTCAAGAAAATTCGTTGATTCCTACGAACTACCAATTTGGTGCTATCCAGTTTAGAACTTTCATTGCCATTTCATAACCAAGGAAGCAAGCCTGTAACGACAAAATATCGAACATTGAACATTCAAAAACATTCAAAAATGTATGCGTTTCAAGTGAAAAAGCTTATTGATCCGGCATAGCCGAGAGGAGACGGTTTCTAGCAACTCCCTAGTAATGCAAGATACATTGAGTGTTTGCTGTCTCCACCATTTCTTCCCGCTCAACCCGGCTAGGCAGAACCCCGCAAGACGGGTCGAGAAATTGGTATAAACACACTATCCCAGTCATGTATTTGTCCACATCTTACACCACTTCGACCAGACGAGTTTCCGGGCTAAGCGAGGTCATGGAAGCTTTTCGTCCAGGCGAACCGAGATCATGGAAGCATCCCGTCCCTGCTTGACAGGATCGTGAAAGCGTACCATCCCAGCTGGGTGGGATCATGTACTATATCATGTGAAAAGAGCCCCACACTTCTCAACAAATGACACCGGCTAATTTCTCCAGACGAAGGGCTGTCATCCACACATCAAGTTTCGCTCTACTCATTCGTGGTCGACTCTGAAACCGTCTGTGATATCATTCATAAATTTTTGAAAACGATTTTGTCCTGTAGTGTAAGTTAAAACACTGTATGACCATAGAAATGTTCAGAATACTGTACTTTCGAAGCGAAGAAATTTACACAAAGCTCAAGATTTCTTTTGTTCTTTGTTCACCAGATATTCAAGAACCCGGCGGTTTATAGCGTAACAAAAAAACCCACATTAACTCATATTTGCATAAACATTTCGATACTGTTCATGCATTCTGAACATGCAGGTGTGGAAGATTTTATACTCTAGTGAACTGAGCATCTAGTTTTGACTCACCGCATTTGCCGGGAATGCTCTCAACATTATTGGAGTCAATCCTTTAAATAAAGCTCTCGGTCCTTCTTCACGCATCTAAATATGCAACAAGTTAGTCTCCAATCAGCCGATATTTTGGGTTTTTATTATAAAATTTATAAAGACAGGTTTCTTTATTGTGTACATGATAAAACTCACTAATTGCTTGAAAACGTCACGAATACCATTTGGGTAGGTTCCGTCCGGAGCTTGATGAAACAAGAACAAAAATTGTGGTGCGTCAGAACACAGTACAAGGGATGGTCGCCGAAATTACCGCGTGTACTGTATACTCTACCTCAACCATGGCAAGCACCTCCCAGATCATGACAACAAAAGTCTTTAGAACATATAATAATACCTGTTTGGAGTCTTGATTTTAGTGTATCCGGAGCGATTGAAACTGTCCAATTAGCCATACCAGCAAAACCTAAACACGGTGTCAAACATTGTCAAACCATGGATGCCGTGAACAGTAAACAAATGTCTACCAGGTGAAATCTGTAAGGTAACAGTAGACCTTGTATATTTTATTCACGGTTCTTAGAAATACGATCAAGCATATCACAGAGCTTCCGATTCCGATTCCGAGGTCCGATTCCGGCCAGGGGCCGGTTGTTCGAAAGGTGGACTGGATAGTGATTTTTTGTAGCCTTCACAAAATTTCCTATTGATCGTTATAACATAATATTACGACTTGCAACGACAGATTAAAGTCTCTAGTGTTTACATTGTTGACCAAAATGGAAGTTTCGACATGTTTTGTCCAATTTTATGAATGTTGAAAAATTCACTATCCAATGGATAGCACTATCCACCTTTCGAATAACCGGCCCCAGATGCGCAATGCTGTACTTGCATTGTTGCAGCACGTATTGATGTGCTAACCATGTTTAACGTGTTAATACTTGCTGTTTTAGTCATGCTTAGCACGTCAATACAGAGCCTGCTTACATTGGGCAGGGACAAAACGGTAAGCTGTTTATATAGCACCAAGTTGAACTTGTTCTTTTACGTGTCTTCGAGCTAGGTTCGGCGATATTTCGACTTCGCATGAGGTAAAAACATATTTATGCCATAGTGATGGAATCAATTTCCATGCACAATCCAGCCACTCAGCTGGAAGATATGCCGTGCTTTAGTGCCGAGATCTTGGCAAGGCAGCTTACAGCACTTGATGGAGCCTTGTAGTTACTTAGGCAGCCAAACAAACTACTCATTATATAAAATAACCGGGAATTCGACTGATCGAGGGACTTGGCCCCATAACAACCGCCCTAAGTTTGTCACTTACAACAATATCACTGTTTCATTACATTAAAGTTGCCTTTTTTGCAAGTGCTACTGACTATTGTTCAGGTCTTCAAAATGAACACAGTCAATATGCTCTAGATATATTCCATAAACAAACTCTCGTTTGAAAAGTTGGCGCTTCAGTATTTCAGATATAGACTGGAATGAAAAAACTAACGAAAGAGAGTGTACCTCCAGCCGCTAGGATCATCAACGGACTAATGTCACTACGCCTGTGAAAAAAATTAAAGATGCTAAAGAACATAAATTCATAAACATGACACATGCTGAATCTAAGAATATAAATATTATTGTGGCATGAGACATACATCGTGACGTAATTCTATCACGTGAATATTTCCGCCAGTTCAAAATGGCGAATGTTGTTGGGAAGTGAGTTGATATACTTGTTTTTGTAGTAAACAAAGAAAAACTTTATTGTGACCTAAGCCATTAGAGGACTCATATTGATCAAAATGAATAAACTCGAATAAATTGCTCTCCCATGTGCTACGAGAATCGGAAAGAGTTCAGATTTTCACAGTCTTGTTGTACTTTATTTTTATCTTTTACTGCAATAAACAGAACATTACACTTTTGATTGAATATAAATCTTTTTTCTCGCGTTGAAAATAACATTTCAGTCAAACGCTGCGCTCGTTCGTCAAATACTATTTTCACCATGCACTCGAAAATTAAAACTGATATAGCAGCGCCGCAGTGTAATAGCTATGCTCTATAATGTACAAGGAAAAATAATAAGAATATAATATAGTTGCTGGAAGTATACTGTTTGGATAGTTGTTGACGTTTTCAATGAAATACCTTCAGCACACAGCTATTCACTGAGAATTTAAAACCATTGATCAGTAATTAGTGGCCATTCGCTGAACTTAACGGACTTATAACCTTACGTTTTTCCCTCAGGAGTAAACAACTTTAAAAGAACTTCATATCCCATGAAATACATTCCACTGCCAGGTAAATCTGAAGAGAAATCAGAGTCCTAGTCTGGATTTTAGCCCGTGCTGTCTAACAAAGAACTGTGAATTGAAGAAATACGGAAGTCACGCGAAGCGTAGACTACGCAGTGGCCTTTGAAAGACACTCCACATTACTATAGGTGTCGCACTCTTGCGAAATTATCACATCAGTTAACAATTCGAGAATAGCCCAGGCTACAAAAGTTCATGATCGTACAGTACTACTGTACCTCGTAATAATGTGGCCGCCGTTCCTTTATAAAGTCCTCTTATTCCACTTTCCCTAAGTATCTTCTTGGCACAATCCAAAGGACCACTGTATTTCGCTTTCTCTGGTGATGCTTGCTGAATCTACGAGCAAAGGGCAATAAATGTTGCGGGACTCTTTTAAACTTAAAGGCCAACCTCTTTGTCGCAAAAGCACAGCATTTGCCGGTTATGTATAAATTGGTAAGGTCTGCAGCACATTCAGATTCATGAATGTACAAGGCAACAATTTTTGGCTTGTATAGAAATGAAGATGAACTGAACGGCCAGAATATTATATTTTCTTCGGTGTAAGTATTCTTCACAGAGTACTTATATCACTAATATCATCTGGTCATGATTCATTTGAGTTTTAAACATCTACTGTATTAACGTTGCAGTACACACTGAGGCCGGTTGCAAGAAGCCTGTTTAGCTTAAACGGTGGATAATAAGTCAGAATTAAAAACACTTCCTCATATTTTGTAGAATTCAAATCCAATCATAGGTGCGAAACCTATAGTTAGATACACAATTATTGCATTCAGTGCAAAAAGTGTCAGTTTGGTTATACGAGGAATACATGCATACGGTTTCCATATTAACCCCGCCGTGTAAACTTAACGGGCTTCGCACAGCTGGCTCCTTGGTTGTTAGTGTTCTGAACTGCAAGAATTGCTGCAGCACAGAGATTAACAAACACTACACCTTCTGATTTTAAACATGGAACAAAGCTAATATAATACAGAATAGAAACCTGTAATAAACATTTTATACGTTCTCCAGGAGTCATTATACCGGTTGTAAAAACGCCAGCTACCATACCAGCTTTGAAATTTTGCAGATTGCTGAAACATATTTTAATCTTACATGAATTTATCAGCTGTTGGTAATTGAATAAAGTCACTAAACTAATTGCATTCAATTATTTTAACCAGCAATTTTTAGAGGATGCAAATGGTTCAATTGTGATTTTCACCTCAGTTCTTCATTAGGATGTTTCTGTTGAAGCTTCTTTCCAACGGAAAAACCGAGAAAGCAGAATGCATAGAGTGGAGTGATTCCAACAATGGGTGTAGCCATGCCTTTGTACAGGCCAAAAAATCCCTATAGAATCATAAACAAAAATATTCTTTTTTTACTCAACTTTGCCACAATGGCTAGGTTACCACAACAGTGTTACCAAATACTGCAGTTCCATGTCTAAAATTTGGTTGATTTTTGTGGAGGGGGAAACCGAGGGACTACTTGGAGAAGCACAGAAGACATCAGCTAAACTCAACTAAGATATAATCTTGCCTGACATGGCTTTACTATTGGTGAAAGGTGATGTGCTAATGCGCTAGCTGGAATAAGTGCCACCTTTGAATAAATGTGCGTGCCAGACATAAAAAATCAATGAGCGCTGCCACGTTAATTCAGTCAAATAAAGGAAGCGACTACTCCCTTCCCTCCGGCAAGTATTTGCAGACACCCTCAAATACAAAACCCAAGTTGATGCTGGTAATAGGAGTGAAAAACTGCTCAGGAATTCAAAAAACACAGAGAATGAAGTGCTTGTCACATTTGAAGTGACACAAAAGTTCTGCCCAAACCTCATTAAAAATGACTGCAGATGAGAACCAGTTATTGTATAGGGAACACTAACACCACCACAAGAATGTTTTACAAAATGACATTAATAAAAGTACACTGGATGTCACCTCTTTTGCAATAGTCTTTCTAGCACAGTCAAGTGTTCCGGTAAAAAGTGGAGTTTCTCCAGGTCCAACCTTCGGTTGGGTTTGAAGACGGACCTGCAACAAAAAAACCTATTAAATGCCGTCTAGTTACATTAATATGCTTATACAACCTGAGCCATTCTACATAGATATCCAAAATCAGATCTTTATGACAACTTGTGTTATATATATTGTATGTTGAGAATCAAATGAGTGCATTGTTATGCTGTGGATCAAAGTATAAGAAAACTTCTCTGCATTGTTTGCCAGATGACTTTTCTCTTCAGACAGAACAAGATTGCCACTAGCAATTCCCTGATGGAAAAGGCTAAAGTCCCCAAAGTTCTTTGCTCCATGTGGCTGGACAGCTTGGGGGTTTAGGGCCATCCAGCCACAAAAGTTTTGAATTTTAATCTTTGAGAAACAAATTTCTAGGATTTGAAAGACTCTTTTACCTAAACATTTCATTACACCAACAACTTTCTTAGATAATAGAAAAGCACATTTCTCATTACAAGACAGAGAGCACAGAAAAGAGCTAAACCTCCAAAACAGTTGCACATCCAATATTATGAACAGAGTGTCCCATGCATTGGTGCATGGCACAGCATGTGACAGTTAGTGTGCAAGTCTTTTCTAATCTTGGGTTGCATATAGTTGTGCTGAATTGCATCTTAAATGGTCTTACAGTCAAAGTACAAGAACCGTATAACTTGTTGTGAGATTCTGAAACAAGCTCTGTATTACAGTAGTGGTTACACGGCATTACTTTTCCAATAAAATTGAAACTTCCTATACCTGGGTGGAAACCATACCAGGATGGTAACAATAGCAGCCTCAATAAAATTCTACACTTTTTTGAATGCAACAATATTTTTCACAGTTCTTTGTTTTAAACCATGACATTGATCAAAGGAAACCAAGGGTGGAAAATGTCCGACAGCACTGGCAAGCACGGCTGCCAGGCAATTTTCAAAAAAAATTACATGCTGGAAAAGTTTCCATATCTCGCAGGAAGTTTTTTTGTTCATAATTTATTTTGACTTTAACAATGTAAATTTAAAGAACATAGTTAAAAAATATACTTCAAAATTGCTCATCGTCTATTGAAATTTTATTTTAATATTTTGATATTAGTCTTGTTCTCCGAGTTAAAAAAAATCTGTCAGGAAATTTTGAATTAGGTTTGCAGGAAATTTCTTTTTTTTGCATTTTGCTGCCAGGAAGAAAATTTTATCCAGGCATGAAGGAAAACATTCTGGAAACATTCTGGAAACATTCTGGCATATATTCTAAAGCTGGATTGGACTTTGTACTTTAGAAATTTTAATATTACCAGAAACATTTGTCAGTAATTCTGCAACTGCTGCTTTACTACAGAACTTGTTTCAGAAATCAAAATAAGTTACAGAAAGGGAAATGGGAAGGTTATTGTATTTTGACTGTAATAATAAGTTTAATTCCTTAGCCTAAAAATGAGTTCAATTCCTCAGCAAATCTGTCAAAATGATGCTGCTTAAATTGTGCATTCATCTATACTTTCATGTACACATAACTTAACTGGAGTAGTTAATACTAGAAATATAACTATCGAGTGCGGAACATCTAATTAAATACAGTCAGTACTTGGACTTTGGACTTAGGAAACGTAAATTTATTGGCACAATTAATTAAACTGTTATATAAATATAGAAACATAAAGTTACTTGTGTAGAATAATTTTGAAAAGTCGCGAATTCTCAAGCAGAAATTGTGTAAACTGCTGAATTTGTTATCTAGTCAATAATATGGCGATGAGTAAAATGACAACGTGGAGTGGAACGCTGGCGTTCAAAAAATAACATTCGAATGTCGTAATTATTTCAAAAAACAAACTTTTATAGTGTCCAATGGATGACCTGCAGCTACAAGACATACTCCACCAAAGCCTCCAGCCAAGAAATTCTTCACAGCTGAAGAACTACCACTACTTTCTCCTTTTTTCTTTTCAGCCATTCTGTAAATTTCAAGAACCTAATAAGTCGATTTAACACGAAGTATTGCCATTGCTTATAACCCGCTTTCGACCACTGACCAACATTAGGCACATTCTTGCAAAGTTTGTTTTGGTCTGGTTTTGGTTTAGCTGTCACCATGGCAACAGCGTTGCTGTTTAAAATACAACATACACAGTAAAATTGATCTCCTTTCACCATTTTTGTGTTTGATAAACAAATAAACATTGTAGTATGCACCTGTCAATGTTTTTAAAATGAAAATTTGGATCAGGAGTTCAAACGAATGACATGGTTTCCAAAAGAACTATGCGAACGCATATTATCAGAAAAGCACGCACAAAGTATACACTAGTACTCTGCGCACCATGACTTTACATTTGTCAAAGGAATCAGCCAATCTAAAACCAGACAGCACAGCGCAGGAAAAGTTCACATCAAAGTGGACAATATTGAAGTCTATAATAAACACTGAGGATGAAGAGAATATCAAAGGTGCAGAAGCTGATGTCAAGCATCCAAAGGTGGTTAGTCATGGCATTCATCATAATGGAAATGTTAATCTGAAGAGTGAACCTGGGAGAACCCTGAAGTTTGTTGCATTCAATTCTGCATCCAACTTTTATGCAACATTAAACAACAAGGGCAAGATTACCATTGTATTTGGAAATGGAAAAATCAAACGAGTCAAGTCGGATGAATGTTATAAGGGGATAATTTTCTCACCAAAATCAAAACAATGCATTTGCTGGGGTAATGGTGACAAGTTGAAGGTAGAAATTTATTTCAGTTTTGCAATTTGAACTATATTGCTAGTGCAAATTATATTAGCTGAGGTAGTGGCAGTGGCATACAGCTGCCTCACCTGGCAACTCGTCTTACTGTAATGCAACAAATCTCGACTCTAAATGTAACTGGACTGACGAATTGAATTGACCACTGTACATCAGCAATGTACTAGGGTAAACTTGGTGAGTGTAGTTTGAATATTTTCTTTCAGTAATATATAGCTGTATTGCACTTCTAATTATGGATAATTAATTTGTAAGCCTGGCTTATTAGCTTAATATTACAACATGAAGATCATTATGATCTGTTAATATTATTTTTCAACTTTGATAAGCATTGGAATTATATGCAAACAACATACTATACTGAAAGTACAATATATAACCAAAAGCAGTGAATACATGGTAGTAATTGTTACACTGAGCTACAACTCAAGTGTATGCTCTTATTAATTATTATAGCTGATGAATGAATCATTTGAATCTATCAGCACATCTCAGTCTGTTGCAGTTATTCATTGGTATGTATTTTATTTGCTCTAGCTTCACACCGTTATAATAGTTTTGATTAAGTGTAAATAAACTGAGTCACTGAAGTCTAACCCTGATGAACACTATCATATGGATGTAACTATATGCATAGTAGGCATCAGTTAGGTGCATAGTTACTCAATAAGTTAAGTGCTAAAAATTTTAATACCCCATCCACATATGGAAACATTTTCAAAGGTTTACTACTCTTGTTATATAGACCTTTTAAAAATATATCTCTTATTGCTTCTTATATAATACAATGTTTTCTTCTTTATTGTGTTTACTGGTTGGTGTACAAGATATGACTTTAAAGTAAGATATTCAAGATTTGAGATCTATCATGAAATCAAAAGTAGCAAAAGTAGTTCAGAATTGAGAATATTCATGTTTGTGGGCAAAAATGCAGATGTTTTGGGGGTGTGTTGGTCAGTTTAAATTTTAGCATTTCAAGAGTTTGATGGCAAGCGTGAAAATGCTGAAAAGATGAACCTTGAACAGTTAACAGTCAAAAACAGACATAAATGTCAAAAACATTCATAATTTCCAGTAAAATTATTCTAGATTTGGCTAAGTTCTCCATTTCCATGACTCCATTGCTTCACTCTGAGCATTTGAGTTTGAAAGCTCCAATGTAGCTATTTAATAGGCACACTAGTGTCAATATAAACCGCTGCCTGACGCTCATAGATGAAACATAAAATTAGAAATTAAGAATCATAAAATTTGAACTTAAAAATCATCTCCCCAATGTTTAGTGCTGTGTACAACGCATCAACTCATGAAGTTATAACTGCAGGGGATGGGAATATTACTGTAAGTGAAAATAGAACAATTTTTATGTCACTACTTCAGAGAGTAACCACGCTCCTTAAACTTTCTTCCAAACATGGCATTATTTTTCAAACCAGTCATCTTTGACTTTCAGTGTTGGAGCTTTCGTTACGGTGGAAAATACCTGATGCCTCGTAAAATAATCACCGTAAGATTTTTTGTTTATTTTTAGTTTTTCAGTCACAAAATATAATGATGAGCTTTAAACGTTTTATCTAATTTTTTGTTCAAGTATGTGAAAGTCATTTACCGATCCAACGTAATGCATTAATTGTAGTCTGTAGACTGTAGAGGCCATTTTCATCTTCGATCGGATCGTAACGTAGGTCTGTTTTTCTTTGTTTCAAAATCATTAAGTGCACAAAACGAAGAAATATGCTTGGTTTTATTTACGATTCTGTTGCAATTCAAGAGGTAAATGGCTTCAAGGCTGCTTTCCAGTTATACACGTTTTTAACACGCACGTAAAAGTTCAAATCCCTTTATAGATTTCAAAAATGCACGAACACGTTGACATTTAGAATTCAAAATTCTAAGCATTCATTTCGCAGTTGTTTATAATAAGATAGATTTTTGACAATTTTAATTTTTCCGTGCGTGTCCATGCATGTCAAAAACCCGTTGATGGAAAACATGGCCTTTAGGCCCTGTTCACACTAGTCGTTTAGGTGATGCGAAGTAAGTATGAACCGTCGTTTAAAATTTGAGATCGATCTCAGATCGATCTCAGTCAGCCCGCTTAAGGCCCTGTTCACACTTAGCCCAACGTAAGATCGAATTAGCAAGATCGATCTCAGCTCGTCGATCGGCGTATGATATCGTTTCGCATATTGTGTAGTTGTAGTGCGAACGCAGACGGAAAACGCTACAAGATCGATCTGAGATCGATCTTGCTAATTCGATTTCACGTTGGGCTAAGTGTGAACAAGGCCTTAGACACCAACGAATATATACGCGGTTCTCCTTGGCCCCAGTAAGGTTTTCTACCAGTGCTGTGGTTTAGCGCTTCACCATTTCATGCCAGGTCGTACACAAACATGAGAAAAACCGTTCAGCTTTACAATGATATTGCCTTGTAACAACTGGTTTTCTTGGTGTATATACCTACCACACCATTTTCTATTGTTCTCAAGAGGTTCTAAATTTTCACTCAATACCCAGATCAGGTCTTGAATTCAAATTCAAGACTTGAGTAAAAATTCAAAACCTCTTGAGAACAATAGAAAATGTGTGTGGTAGGTATATAAACAACCTAATGACCTCATGGCCGGTCTTTCGTGAAATTCAAGTCCTCGGCGCTACGCGCCTCGGTCTTGAATTTCAGGGAAAGACCTCCCATTCGGTTGTTATCCTATATATGTCACAAAAACAAGTTATTTTAACAAGCTTTGAAGCTATACTTAATCAGGCGACGTTTTTGTTTTCACGGACGTCAAGCGTTCAAACTGTTGTCAGTTGGCGTCAGCCATTTTTGTTTGAAATCAAGAACTGCAGGCAATGCTGTTTCACGTTTTAGACTAATAAAAAAACAACGGCTGATGCCATCAACAGCGGCAAAACTTTGCCCGCGTAGCGTCCGTGATAACAAAAACGCCGCTTGCTTAAGCTCTCTACTGCTACTTTACTGACGGCACCAATCACAGGAGCCCAAACCTTCCAGGTTTATACCGTATATTATGCAGCACACTACAGCACCCAGTAATAACTGTGAACGAACAAAAATGTTAAATACTATAACTTTAATTGTATAACTTGAAAGTTGTTTTTGTAACTGTTACTAAAAGAATTACAGGGAAAATAATTGTACCAAACGGTATTCATTTCCCCCCATTTTCTACGTTTCCAGGAAAATTTAGAAAATTGTAGAGTGTCTAATATTTGCTTGGAAGACTCTCTGAGCAAGAATCAGCGGTGTTTTATATCAAGTGGATCAAGCATTGCGTCGTTCAATATTCTTGAGGGAAAATGTTTGTCTTTCTTAAAAAATAGACATGCTCAAGAAATAACATGTATCGTCTTTTTCAACTCTCTCAAGGTACTTATTCTCAACTATTTCTTTGGAGACGTATTTTAAACACAACAGAAAGTTTCAACGTACAAATGAATGCAACTTATATGCAGTGCTCCAGAGAAGAAAAAAGTCTATCTTCTCGAAAAAGGCTTTGTTATTCAGTCAAACCTGTACTAATTATATAAGAGGACACTTTCAGAGAAAAGCTGCATGATGTGGATGCGGATGTCCGCTTGACAGAGCTTTTATCTAGCTAATCTAATAATCTAGAAAATTATAGTTTATAATCCTAGTTAATAATTATAGTCTATAATCTAGAGGATTGTATCAAAGTGCCACCAGCACCTTAACTTTTGTTTTGATAACTTGAACATTTACTGTCAGTGGAGCAAAAAGTTGTAAAAATTTCTCTTTTCTTATGAACTTCCAAAAGTGGTGTCTGTCTGTCCGATGGCCGAGCTAATCAAGAGACTGTGAAGATTCATCTTGTGATATCACACGGCCAAATCAGTCATTGTCGTAATATGTTAGCTACAAAGTGAATCGTTATATTTTTTGGTCTTCAAATTTACTTGGCCCGGACTACTGGCAACACATTTTCCATTATTTCAAAGAATCAATTAACAGCGATATAAAACTATTGACCATGTGATGTGCTTATCAGCTACTGTTCTCACTTTCTTTCGCTCTAACTGGTTCTGTCGTGGGACAAACTGGCGCCATTTTACATGCAGCAAATTTGGCAACCTTACGAAGCCGTATCAAGGCTAACATCCATTCTATCATGCATGATTATTATACAACTTTGTGCTCCACACAAACTAAAGGTGCAAATGATTGAAAATTAACCCAGAGTGTTTGTAGCACTTTGATACTAGTTTCAATTCGGGACCTTACGAAGACAAAGTGACATTTTCCGAACAAGCTAGAGCTAAAGTTTTTTCTTATGTAGAAACGTCGTTAATGCAATCTTTCGTTCAACACGAACTCATTTTTTAGAGGTCGTATAAATCGAGGAACGCTTTTGAAAACACGGACATCATACAAAAATATTATGTTCAATTTAACGGTATTATTTTTGTCGACTCCCCTGTCCCATATATACTTATCATGATAGAATTTAAACGGCCACGCATGGTGTCACTCAATGATGAATGCTTTTGTGCAAAAAGCTGGAATATTCATTACCAAACGTGATAACGCGCACATTTTCAAATTTTATTGACAGCACATCATATCGGCAGCTAAAGATGGATCTATTAAAGTATGGAACGACGAGGGGAGTCTGGAAATAGCGTTTGTGGGCCATCACAGTTGTGTGAATGACTTGGCAATATATCCATTTGGTCAGTATATCTTATCAGCATCTTGTGATATGACACTACGTGTGTGGAGTCTTGACGCTAAAGATGAAGTAGACAGGGTGCAATGTGAAGAATCTGTAAGAGGAATTGGAACTGTGATTGGAAATGATGATCTTTATTCATTTACCTCGCAAGCGATTGATTTGTGGAAAATCAAGCATATTCACTCCACACGAACATTAATTGGGTAATTCTTATATATCTATGGCTGTTTGAAAGTTCCCAGTTCGCATTATTTGATTAGAATTTGAGCAAGATTAGGGTTGAAATCAAGCGGCGTGAATGCGAAACATACAATGTGATAGCTACCTTTTTTTCTGTAACGAACGCCTTTTTAGATAAGCCGTTTCAGAAGAAATGTCGCTTCTGATAAAATTTGATATGATGAATGTCAATCAAAATTTGGCCCTTCGTAATGATACATGTACACTGCATGCCTTTTTGCGCGATTTGTAATGATCATTTTCCAAGTCAACGGAATGGTTATGTGCGTTTTAGTTGCAAGATCAAAAGTATAAAGTCAACAACGCATCCTAAGGTATATACGTTCTGTTTTTGGAATATCAAAGTTATTGAAAGTAACTAGAGAATGTCTAGAGAGGATGGTTAAATTATTTTGTTTCATTTTATGCTACAACCTTTGTTATTAAAAGACTGGTTTAGCCCACGGAACTGTCTTCTTTTTTATGAGGACATTTCTTTCTTTGCAGGCTCCGTTACGAATTGCATGTATCTGTGCTGACGCAGCAGTTCGTATTGTTTCTGGTAAAACTGGTGACGTCATAACAACATCTTTAGTTCCAGATCTCACGACAATATCTGACGCTGCTTATTCAGTGGGGGAAGGTACAGCGTTTAAAAAAGTCATCGGCGTACCATTGCGGTATTAGAGAGCTTAAGCAAGCGACGTTTTTGACGACACGAACGGCATGAGAAACATCAAAGGACTGGGTCAAGCACAGTGATTGGTGGAAAACGTCAAGTTTACTTCCGGCCGATGTCCGTGTTGTCAAAAACGCTGCTTGCTTAAGCTCTCTATTATTACTGCGGCACGCTATAGTCGCCTAAAAACGGCCACAAAAATTATTATTCTTTCGCGTTATATCTCATGAACTCCACCGTTTGTTCTAGATCTGCTATTTACATTACTTATTAACGGGAAGATTCTTAAAAGTTCAACAACTTCAAACCCTTGTTCGTTGCTTGAGGTTTGGGATTGTAAAGGTAGGCCATCTGGTTTTCATAGTGCACACGTAGAAGAGAGCAAGTCTTCATAGTAAATCTACTTTCAGCTCTTATCGTACGTAAATAAATGACTTGTAAAAAACTTGAGAGTAAAAATGAACATAAAAATGCATGGACTTTCTTACAACTTGTTGCAAAGTGTTTTACACCAAACTGGATGCAATTACATTTCTTGACGAGACAATGAAAAGCGCCGAGCAAAACTACTTTTGTCGACTTTGATTTAATGAAGGAGGACATCAAAAGTAGTAGGTCCCATCTGTACGTTTTGTCATCTATTGGCTTTCTCGAGTTGTGTTACTCAGTTTAATTCATATCTTGATACACTTCTAGATCTGACAAGTCCTTGTACGTGTTTGACTCTGTACGAATACATTTTCGAGGTAAATGTGTCACATCTATTTGTACAAATTGGATCGTTTACTAATAAAAGCAATGTCGCAATAGAACGTTTTAGGCAGAGTATAAAGAAGAGAATTTTGGAGCACGAAACTGAAAAACACGAATTAATTTGCGGCTGCTCGCGAAAGCCATAAATAAAAATTTACCAGCCCAAAAGTCTATAACCAAAAAATTTTGCTTGAAAAGCAACTTTCATTCTTCAAATACAGCAAAACAAGCATTCTGATCATTGCAATTGGATATACTGTACACAAATATGCTTTCCGAAAATCCATCAAAATAAAAGAGAGTTTTTTTTTCGTAAAGACACTAAATCACTGCACAGTTTAGCTGCTGTATATGCAGTATAGCTGGCCTTCAACTCTTGAAGAAAGTCTGCCAGCAAGTCCACTTAGTTCCACTAAAATGTTACTGTGATGTAATATTGGAAAGGTCTTTTCTAGATTTGTGACCAAAAGAAAGTTTTTCAAGCTGATTATCATTCATGTATAAATAGGAACTACTTGTGGACAATTCCTGGCAGAGTGTAATCATGGCCGCTAAGAAAAATATACAAGCAACAGAGAATGATCGAACATTGCTGTTGGGAGGCTGTGTTAATGGTGACATCGTCGTCTTTGACTGGAAAGACAAGAAAAAGCCAGGGAGAGTGATATTCAAGATTGAGGTCATTATACCGACTGTACCATGCATCACGCTGCTTGTTGCATAAAGCATGTTTCGCATTCATTCCACTGGAGTACATTGTTTTGTGTGGCGCAAACCAGACATAAGTTCTGCAAACTGATTGTTTAGCAAGAAATATGGGGACTTTATCGTCGACCAATTACGTTGCCCAGTAGATGATTTGCACGCTCCACCGGAGAGGCTTAGACGAAGCTTCAATAGAAAACGTGGCTGTTAAAAATCCTACTTTCTCGATTTACCATTACCCCAAAACATTTGTTGTTTTCAGGCGCATCGTGATGAAGTTGTTAGCTTGATATCAAACCCGAAGATTTATCAAGTTATTTCGTCTGGACTGGGTGAGTTGTAATTCAAAAAAAATTTTTAGCGAGAAAAAAGTACAAGATGGAAGACGCAATAGAGCAAAGGTCGAACTCGACACAACTATGTACGGAGGAACACAAAAATGTAGCTTGACTTATACGTGTTTGGAGACAAAAAATGCTTGCATGCATCGTGTTGTTTCAAATTACAGCAACGTCCCCAGCTGACCTAGTGGAGTGGATCCATAAATGTTCGACTTTGTATGTTCCTATCGTTATTTCTGATAAATATTGCAGTTTACCCGAATTATCGTCGTTTCACGTTGTAAGGGCTTCTCCATACAGAACTACAGTGGGATACGAGACAAGCGTCTAATATATGTCCATAAGTCAGTACTTTGCCTGAGTACCGAGGGTTTTGCAATAGTAGACGATTCTTAAAAGTATAAGTTGGAAAAGTGTCGCTGTATAAGACATTTTTTGCTTTACTCCAACAGCGTGATTACTTCGTTTTCAGACAACACAATCAAAATTTGGCGTCTCTTTCCTTTTGCTGAAGAAGCTTTAGCTCCATTATCGACTTTGTTTTTCGACGAGCTGCCTCGTCATCTTTGTGTGTCTCATCACAGACTATTGGTAGCTCTTTACGAACGTTCACGTGCCAACTACACTGTCACAGTGTACAAGACAACGCAAAAAGGTAAAGTCACTTGTGGACCTGCATCCGGCGACAATCTGCATCAGGTTAACATATTCGTTACCACAATAGCTAGTCATCGTTAGACATTATAGTAACTGCAGAATTCTTTCTCGACCACATTTAATAAAAAAAATAAATAAAAATCCCACTTTGCTCCAAATTCTGCTTTTCCCAAAAAGTCCTTCAAAATTCGTCCATCACAAGGGATTGCTTTGTGCAAAAAGACTCCGTGAAGTAGAATGGTAAAAGTTTGATTTGCAGTTTCGATTATGCAAGGCTGTGAATTGATAACATTCGAAAGTGGATCAACTTAATACTATTGCTCCTCTAACTATCTCACGTTTCTCAATTAGAACGCTTTGACCACTCTGCGGAAGACGACCACAATGACGAGGTGGTAAGCGTCAGCAGCTGTGTGAAAATGAGATTGTTTGCTACAGCTAGTTTAGATGGGACTATTCGGATTTGGGACGAAAGCAGTTATTTGAAGCGAGTCATCAAGCTGAACGCGACGCCTTCAGCGGTGTGTTTCTCTAGTGAGCGTGGTGATATCACTGTTGCCCTCGGAAGTTCCCTTCATATCATCAAATACACTACATGTAAGAATTTTTTGTTTTTGACGAGTCATTTCCATGTTTTGAAGTTTTGAAGTGGATATTACTCTGAGAAAGTCACAACATGTTCATGAAAGAACCGGTATAATGTTCTTCTTTTTCTAAGTTATCGTTAGGTATAACTTGCTAGCAACAGTTTTTGTAAATATAAAAATGCGACCCGCGCAACAAGTGATAAAAGAAACAAAAAATACAGATTCAATACAGTTTTATTATCATTGTGCAAATCTTGTTCACAATTTCGACTAGAGAGTCATGATGAAGTTTGGTTTTCTTCTCTTGTTTCAGACCTGCCTCAATCTTATGTCTACAGAATGGTTGGTATGGAGTTCAAAAATGTCAAAACCGATCCAATCATTCCTATTGATGAAACAATACTGAAAGGCTGCAGCAGTGTTGACCAGCAGCGGCTAACACAAGCTCACTCGTGTTCTTCAAAGTTTACGAACGCCCCTGATCCGCTGCCAGAAGATGAATCTGAGGAAAAGAAACAAGAAAAAAAACGCCGTGAAGAGGTGAGTAACTGCATCTGATAAAGAGTTGCTCATGCCACAAGACTCTGTTGCATCACAGTTATATGTACATGCAAACAGCAGGCACTATTCTTAAAAATCTGCGAACTACAAAATGAATGCCTGGTAGGTTACCGAACTGATAGGGAAAAGGCTACCATCATGCAAACATTTTTAATTCTGTAGCGTCGAGCAAAGACATGTTGCTATGAGGTGACGGATTAAAAGTAGTACAAGTACTTTCATCACTGGGGAATCTACACGGCAGTCAAGACGCTTTTGGTGTCATATATGTAGATTTGACTTTGTCTTACATATTTAGGCGATGGAGAAAATTCAAAAACGCGATACTGATCTTCATAAAATTCGAGATGGCGAACTTCGCAGTTCGAAAAAGAAACCGAAAATGGACGAGAGCTTGCGAAACGAAGCTTTTGAGAAATACTTATCACTGTTTTACAACAGAACTAGTGTCGTTCTGCCAGACTACTCTGATAGTGAGAGTGAAAGAGAAGTGTATAAAGACAGAGATGTCTATATTGCAGATATTCAACCTAATGGATTTTTTGGAATCAATCCTCAGTCTGCGTCGAGAAATATCTCCGTGGAGGATGAGGAAGATGATGAAGAATCCATTGATATACCAACGAGGTTCCGATCACATTCACTGCCTATCATCAGTGAAGAGCCGCTTCTGGAATATGATAATAATGCCATACTAGAGGAAAGTAGTGTTGAACTATCAGGTGACAGAACGCAGTCACCAACAGAATGTGACAAACAAAAGAAGAAACATAGTTCCACGGGGAAGAAGAAGTGCAAACATCACAAGATCATTGTCGATAAATCTCCACGTCAGTATCCTGGTGTACGCGATGAGGTGCTACATAAGGTTGCGCGAGAGAGCGCCGAATTGACGATGAATGCTGACGAAGATGGCAAGGAGTACGAGACTATATTGATTGCACCTGATGGCGTCGTTCCAAACTCTGTGGTTGCAGCATTGTTTGATGGCATGAGAACCAAGACAGAAGTACACGAAGTACGTAGAATAGAAGAGGAAGTCATACCTTCATGGAAGCTACCACAGTTGACTGAGGCACAGTTGTTAGAAATAAAAGCAAGTGAAGCTCAGGTCACGGTAAGTAAGTTAACGTGCGCGCGAGAAAAATTATTACATTAGATTACAATTACTGTCATGTCCCCATCTTTGATGCTTATAGAGCTAGTGCACGATCTCGAATTTCTCGAAACACGAAAATTTTCCAACTACACATTCTTTGTTACAGTTTTTAGTGCAAAGTTTCTTCGAAACTTTGCAGTATTGTGATGAGTGGTGGAAATTCACATCAGTCATTCATACAGTCATTCATACAGTCATTCATACAGTCAGTCATAGTGTAAACTTTCCGGGGGGTGTATGCAGGTATTTCTCGTGTGTATTTCTATTAAAATATTAAGCAACTC
>JAODVM010439271.1:0-23688 GCA_025400095.1 Phenganax marumi
CCATTTTTCACATGCTTATTTTACATAAACGCATGATAATTTATGCATATGTGCCAAAGGATGTGACGTAGACGGGGGCAAGCTTTTGCTCGTAGTTGCATAGACCCTACTGAGGAATCAGTAGGGTCTATACATAGGCTACAATCAGACTTGTTCATTTAGGAACTCCAAATATAAAAATGAAACATCACTAAATGTGACGTGAAATTTAGTTTTAAGTGGAAAGTAGTGAAGAAATGCCATAGCTACTTGAACAAATCTAAATAATGTAATCTTCGCCTATTCAAGAAATTTATTATAAACTACTATCCGCCTTAAGTTCACTGAACTCAAGACACAAACTAGTATTGACATGTAGACAAAATCCTAGTGTCAAGCCTTTAGTAATTATAAAACATGAGATGTCATAAAAAATATCTAAACACTTAAGTTTCCCACAGAAGTAGCATCACACATGATGCTCGCTTGATGAGTGTGGCAGGCTCTGTGTGCCATATGAAACAAATTCGTGATGATAATAAATGTTCATTTACATAACCAAGTTTCTCCATCGTCTTTTTGCTCAAAGCTGCCTCAGGCTTCTTTGAACGAGCGTGCGTGCCTTCTTTCTGCATGGTTGATGATTGTTGTTGATATATAACTAGCTTTGGCATCTTTGCTGATCTGTTTGAGCAGATGGCAGTAGCACATCTTTCACCTTCTGTTGATACTCCAGGTCAAGTTTTTTCCGCGCTATTTCAGCTCTTCACATGTTTGCATGTGTACGTCACGCATATTTGCTTGAAGTTTGCACACTGCTTGTTACTTTTACCATACAATTTTTCTCAAATCAGTTAGTATGTATTCAACAATTCTTGTCGTCTTCTTGCTGGATAGGTTTCTGTCTTACTGCAAAAATACATGAGGCTTAGGAGATTTCATTGTATTAATTTCCATTTCAAATCTCGTGACAATAAGGTCATGGAAATACACCATAAGCCATATGATATATTACTTCAAAAATTTAGATTGTCAATAAATGACAGTTGTGAATGGCTTACATGACTTGTTGAACTCAAATTTTAAACACCAATCTCTGGTACACTTTAGTTGTGCATGAATGTGTTTAACTTACATAACCGCTTACGTGCACAAATCCTACCAAGCAATCTGACTTCACAACTTGCTAAATAGCACCTGTGTCTGTGTATAGGCTCCAACAGCTAGTGTGAAATAACAACTTCTTCGGTCTCAAAGCCCTTTGCTCCCTTGCTCACAGATCCCGCATCTTAATATTTGAACAAAATGAAAACCTACACTGGATAAAGATCAACAATTCAAGTCATTTTATGACAGTTTCTAGTCCTTGAAAAGTAGACAATCCCAAGAAAGACTATCAGCACCCCTCAGTTGAATGTGGCTACACTGAGCTACCTTTTAAAAAATAAATTAAGCAGAGATGTATACATGCCCAAAACTCTGGCCAAAGATACAGCAACGAGAAGATTATCAGCAATTCTCAATGGTTACACACCAAGATACTTCGTAGAAAATTAAAATTATGTTAACTAGAAATACATACATGCACTAACCCCTTGCTGAAGTGACAGCAAAATATATTTCTGTAAGGAATGTTTTAAAAACACACTGAACAGCAAAAAAGCTACTGTTTTTTATTATTTAGTTTGTAAGAATCTTTTCAGCAAATTTATAGCAATTTTCAGAGGAACAGTAAAAAAGTTTGGATACACTGTTGTCGTAACTGCATGAATAGGAAACAGTCTACACATGTGCTGTCATGTTTGACTGGTGGAACTAAATGTGGCTTAAACATTTTGGAAAATGACAACCTCCCTTGTTGCTTTATCATTTTGCTTTTATCAATCATTTGCAACACTTTTCTAACTCACTTCTGGCTGGAAATAATTTTTTCAATGTTTATCTAGAGGTGATTAGCTTATCTATGATTTATTCTATCTTTTTTAGACTTGCAGCAAATTACAGGTTGTAAAAAAGGGCTACGCTCTTATGAAAACAGAATTTCTAATCATCAAAATAGTATTACTCAAAAGTTAAATTTTAGCTAAGATGTGACCAATGTGGGCTGCTTGCACATTTACATCTGCTAAAAACTGCCCAAGCACAGATCCTTTAGCAAGGAATCTGACTTTACAACTCACTTTATTTGCCCTATTTTTGTGTATGGGTGCAGAAAGCTGATGAGAATTAGTACCCTCACCAGTTGAGAAAAGCTACGCTCCCTTTGCATGCGGATCATGCTTAAATTCCATGTACGCCCTATAACAATTTTAATTACACTTCACTGAGAACTTTAAATTTTCAGAGGACAATACACTCTACATTGACTGGTGGGGAACTATTATAATGAAACAATAAAGCCTCATGCTACTAAGTACAAGGGTCGCATACGTTTTGCCTAGGGTTGTAGTGCAGTAAAACCTGTGTTTTGTGACCCCCATATTTACCAACCACCTGCCCTTTCTGACTGCTTTTCTCGTCACAGATCACTTGTAATATAAATTCACCTGTTATTAATGGCCACCTGTCTGATTTGACCAGCAACCATTTATTTGCGTGAAGACGGTAATAATAAACCTGTAAAATGCAACAGATTTGAGCCTTACTTCCTGTTTATCACATTCATGAAGCATGATATAATAAGTGTTGCTTTCATAATTATTCAAATTAGACGGGACGCATTTGTCTTTGACAATTGCCAATTTGACACTTTCTGTCCCACTTGTTAACTCTAAATGAGCAGTTGCAAAGATGGCTTTGAGCCATGCATCAAAAAGGTGTAAGGTTTTAACTTTGGATGAACACATTCACATAATTAAACTCTCAAAAAAGGAGAATCAGCAAGGAACATAGCCGAGAAGTTTGAAGTTGGCAAAAGCAAGTACAAGCGTCATTAAGAGCAAAGCCAATCTTTTGAAGCAGTGGGAGGACAGTGCTTCTTACAAAAGGAAATATTCAACAAAAGTAGAAACATGATAAGGAAAACGTGAACAAACTCAAACTCATCTGGTCAATGGACTTTTCACTTTAGAGCAGCGACTCTATGGAATAACCTTCCAAACGACATTAAAGATATTAATACTATTTGTACTTTAAAACTGAATATAAACGTATTTTATTTGAAAAATTATTACATACTAGTTAGTGTAATTTTGTTAGAAGAAATGTAAATAACATAACATTGCACATGGTTTTAGAGTAAATGATGATTTGTAAATAGATACTAAAAAGCCCTTCTGGGAGCATCTATTAAAGTTTAATAGTAATAATAAAGGTTGATTTTTTTCTGGAAAACTTTTGCAGACCAAAGCGATGATGTTTTCACAACAAGTGAATAAAGTTGGTTTTATGGCGTCTAATGGCTGGCTTGAAAGTTTCAAGACAAATCACAATATTTGCTGTGTTGCACTTAGTAGAAAAGCGGCAGTTGTAGATGATTCTGCGGTTAGAAATTTGAAGGAGCATGTTAATGACATCTATAATGGATAGGAAGACAACAATATTTGTAACGCTGATGAGACAGGGGTGGTCTATGGGGCAATGCCATTGAAAAAGTTGGTTGTGCGAGGAGATCAATGTTCCACTAGCAAGAAGTGTAAGCATTGAATGAAAATGTTAGTTGCATGCAGTGCAACTCGACATAAACTAAAACCATTAATCATTGGACTTTCAAAGAAACCTCATTGCTTTCAAGGAAAATATTTGCACACCCTTAAAGCCATTTATCGTCACAACAAAAAGCATGGATGACATGAGAATTGTTTTGTAGATGGTTAGACATCGTGAATGAAGAAATGAAGAGAACTAATCAAAAAATAAACATGCTTGTTGATAAATGTTCCGCTCATTGTCACGTTGAAAGAAGCAAAATTACATTAATTTTCCTCCCAACAAATGTAACATCAAAACTGCAGCCATGCAACACCAGAATTAATCAAGCCATAAAGCCTCAGTCCAAATGAGACTTCATGGTAAACCTGAATTTTTAATGGATGGACAGAGCCTAATCGGCATCTGATCTGGCCAACAAAGTCATGCTGTATGACAAGATTCTATGATTACATTATTCTTGGGATTCCGTAGAAGACTGAATAATTACAAATTTTTTTGCCCACTGCAGAAACAAGGCTGCCATGTGAGACAAAACAAAAATCGCTGTAATTGTTTTCAAAATATTTGGCAGCTTTTGTTTGCCTAATCGTCAGAATATATTGGTTTACTGCCAATACTTCTCTTTTGTTAGAGTAGAAGAAATGCACGATAGTGTAACAGAAGCCACCAAATGAAATAATGCAACTGCGCCATTGTTAGGTGAGGTAACATTGGATGAATTCGCAACGCAAGATGATGCACTATTTACATGTTCTGATGTTGGTGAAGACCCCCATTGGGAGCAGCAGCTTGTAAACCAAGTTTTGTCAATTTCGGATGTTGAGTCACATAAGAATGACAGTGAAGACAATGTAACAAATAAAGTTACCAATCAAGAAGAAACTGCTGTGATTTCCTGACAAGAAGCAAAATTGGTTGAACAGCTTTGACAGTTTGCTATAAAGAGATTCAATGTATAATACAAGTCGAATATGAAAAACAGAAACAAGGCAGACAGTCTCTCATTACAATTTATTTATTGCATTCTTGAATCTACTGTAATGAGTCACACTTGTTGGGTTATGCAAAATACCTTGTCGCTACTCTATTTTAATATTATTGTTGTGTAAATGTTTTTAAACCCTTATTAAAAGAATTAAAAGAAATTTTGGAAATCCTTTTATTTTTTATCAAAACTACTGTTTTTTTGTGTTGTTAGACTTTTGCCAGGTGTTTTAGCACCAAGTCTGTTTCAAGGAGATTAGTATTTTAAATACAAGTGCAATATGCAAAAAAGATGAAGAAACCCTCTCGAAATTGAACAAAGAAAAGTTGTTACTGAACTGAATTTAATAAAATTTTTCTGTTGTAAAACTTTAAGTTTTAAAACTTCAAACATCACAAAATTATAAAATTCTACAATTTCTGTTTTAATGCTAAACTTTTGCAGATAAAAGTTTGTGTATTAGTCATGGTGGATGTGAAATTCAGCATCTAAAACAGGCCAGGGAATAAAAAAGTTAACTGGTTTTTCGTAAATCATATTTAAAGTTTCAAACCCTGTTTAAACATCACTATTGTGCAAATTCAATATAGTCTATTTCCAAATGAATGACAATTCAAACTTTGAATGGCTCACTTTTTAAAACTACCTTGTACACTATATGTCTAACAAAAGCAATAATATAAAAGCTATAACAAGAAAAAGTGAAAACTTACTTTATTCTGAATTGCTGTGATGTCTTTCACCCACATTGAACATTGAGGAATGTCATATAATTTCTCCAAAACATGAATTTCTATTTTAGATAGTAAAAAAGTAACAAAGTCTTAAACTTAAAAGGTAACAAAAATACATTCTAGAGGGCAACTCTAAAGAGTTTCCTGTTAGGTTTGCCTGAAACCCTTCAATTTTTACATCAGAATTGAAAGTTGCCACTCTGTTTAGAAATACATAAAACTATTTTCATTGATTTTGATTCCTGCTCCTACAGAGCATATTTATCACAAAAATGACAAATGTGCAAATTTTAGTGCTTAGTGCTTTGCAACTCTCAAATGCTATTAGAAACTTAATTTACTTGACATAACCAAAGGACAAAAAACTATCATGAAAACAATGCACTATGGCAAAAGCTTGCAAATTTTAAACATTTTCACAACAAAATAAGTGCCATGGAAAACCCTTCATTTTGAAACTTCATGACTAACAAAAGTAAACTTATTCCACCCACTCAAAAAAGCTCTGACATACAGATAACCAAAAATAATTCAGCCAGTAGTACTTCACAAACATGTATTATTTAACTCATTGTTGTGAACTGACCTTTTAGAAATGTAGCATATTTGAAAGTAGTAACTATTGAGAGTTTGTAAGGGATCCTTTAGTATAACATAACTTTACAATAGAGGATGAAAAGAAGTACCAAGTTGCTTGTCAGCAAGTTTTTCCTCCAAAGCTGCCTTTTTGCAGTGGTCGTTTTGCTCAATTTCACCTAATTCATGCTTGATTCCCAATTTACACAACAACAAGTTGTCCTATAAAAAATAAACAGAATGTTTAAATACCATTAACTCCAGATAACATACATTGTTATATTGTCATGAGCTACTGGTGAGTATAGATGCTTGTTGCACATAACAGCTATCAGCTAAGCTAATGTTATTTGTGATTGTTTACTCAGTCATTAGCTTGTTGTGTACATGTGAATTTCAGCGTGTTTTTTGGCCACACTTAACCTAGAGCCAAATAACAAACATGTTTGACATTCAACTCAACTGTACATAGGTTCTCCCATTTGTCTCTTGGCTTAATGGATGCTAACGTATGTTGGAATTCGAGGTAGAGACGTTTAAGGGTGTTTTCCAGTTTTACGCTGCAGTCTGGTTTATTGATGTATTTGGATTTGGGATATGTAATACTCGTTGGTTCTGGCTGAGCGTTTAGTGAGCAATATTCCTTCCATTGGATTTCGTTGGCTAGCTTGTAAAAGCTAATTAACATGTCATGGCATGTATTCTTGTCGATTTTAGGCAATAGGCTGAATTTAGGGCCTTTCGCGAGTAAATCAAGTTTGGGTGGTGAGAGATTGTTCGTTAGGTCTGTCAATAGTTGTGATGTGTTGTACTTTGGTTTGGGTTTGGGTTGTTCACTTAGGCTTGTAGGGACGGCAATGTTATTCTTCTCGCAAATGTTGTTTAATACATTAGTTAAGCGTTCCTCATGGAATTTTCTGGCTGTATTGAATTCTTACCGAATAAAAGTAAACAACAACTCAGAAGCCAGATAGCCATTAAATATGAGGAACAACGCCAACTTGGCCGCATCGTCACCAAACAACATAGAAACATTATGACAAAAACCAAACATTTACCTCCCAAGTGACAAAGGCACAGTGAGTCCATGGAAGTCATACTTTAAAAAAACCACTAACCCAAACACAACTACATGAACTTGTTCCTGGCATACATGAGAGCTTTGTCAAATATTGCCTTCACAATGATAACCATATTAGTGCTATTGTTTGTGAAACTAGTAGATTTTGAGACTCCTTTCTAACATGCAGTATTTTAGATAATAATGATAATTTATAGTTAAAATGTTTCATAGTTATGGTATAGCCATAGTTACAGTTATATGTTATAATTAAAACTTGTTATTAATTTTATCACATAGTAATCCTGTAAATAATTCTGAGTATTTCAGCATCTAGCTGCTATTCAGATTATTAGTTTTAAATACAAATACAGAAAGACAGAATAAATACAAATACAGAACCAAGATCATTAATTAAGACTATAATTCGCCTTGTAGTCTATTATGTACTGGCTCTCCACTTGCCAATTTCTGAGAGCCGTTGTGTTACCACATCTATTGCAAGTTTTATGGGAATTGACAGATAAGTGTATTGCGCAAATTGAGGCTGAGGAAAACTTGAGAATAGAACACTGTAAATACAGCTTAGCATTGTTGGCTGAGCAAGGAATTTGTAAGCTTTAGGAAGGGAAACAAAACAAGGTGAGCCAGAAGTCACAAGTGCTTTAAAACAAGTAAAATCTCCAATGATGCAAAATTGAACACTTAATCAGGACAAAGCATGGAAAAGCCTACAAGAAGATACAGATACTTTAGCCACTAAAGCAGACAAAGGAAACGCAAATGTGGTAACGAACGCAGCAGGTTATACTCATGAAATTAAAAGAATGTTAGTGGATGATAAGGTTTACGTATGAAAAGATTGCAGACAGACATAGAAATCCAAGAATAAAGATGGAGAATGATTTACATTCTTAATACTTTGTTTGACTTAGGTGACTTGACAATATCAGAATACTGGAAGCTAAGGCTCATAGACCTAATTGCTGCATCATTTTATAGCCTTCTGAAGGTTCACAAAGTACCACTGGTTGAAGAACATAATCATCATTGCATTAATGAAAAGGGCCCCAGAAGTAAAAATTCTGCTATGACCTATAAATTGTTGTATTAGATGTAGGTTGAGGATACAGTTACAGTCTATTAAACTAGTTGTAAGCATTGACAGAATCATGCTGATCCCATGATTCCATCTCCTCTTCCACAGTCACCCTGGCAACAGCAAAAATGGCATTGTAGTCACTGACTGTTAGTCTTAATCCTTCAAAGTTGCTCCATTCGAAAACACCACTTGGAAAAGGTTACCAATCATATGAAATCATGAAATCCCGGAAATTGCAGATTCAGATAATGAACTGCAGTTTTCTGCAAGCACAATTTCTAAGTTTGCTGCAAAATGCAGACCTACTCCTCTTATGACTAGTCCATACTATGCTCAAAGAAATGGAGAGGAAAGACAAGCAGTTAAACAACAGAAAAAGGTTTATCAGGATCGAGAATAGCCGTATGCTTCTACTATTCTACAGAACCACACCACTTCAAAATACACTTCATCAGCACTCCTAATGGGTCAAAAGCTGCATTGTACCTTGCCTCTACCACCAGAAAAGCTGAAAGCTATGTCAGCACACCTGGAACAGTTGAGAAAAAAGGAACAGATTCACAAACAACAAGTCATGCAAAGCGTTGTTTGGGAGCACTTCGAAAAGGCAAAAGTCAAAAATCCCATAAGTCGTCATTGCAGGGAAACTGTGAAACACAAGGGAGGAAATACATCAAAACTTATGGCGCATCTGAAGACAAAGCACTTCATGGTTTACAATCGCATACAAAAACCCCTGCAAAGTTCGTCCTCACCAGTTCACAGTGCAATGTCCTCAACTACTGCCAGCAACTGAGATATTGCTAGATATTGCTCAGATATCGCACCCTTGGCCGATTTTACTGATATCATGAGCGGAAGCAAATACGTGACAATTTCAGCACTTAAACCAATTCTTCATCATGTACAAGTGCAGGAATTGGCAGCAAATGATGATGATATGCCCATGACCGTTTTCATCAAGAACAAAAGTTTGGAAACCCTGAATTCCAAGTATGCAAGTGAAGAAAAACAACAGTTGATGAATATTACATGCTTTCTGGACCTGCGATATAAGGTATGTAGTGGCAGTAACTCTTATTAAATAATCAAGTATACCTTTTTAGAAATTAATTGAGTCAGTTCTGTTCTTGTTATTAGACCGATTTCTTCACTGAGAAATCCGATGACGCCTGGTGTGAGCTTGAAGATGTGGAAGATAACCTGCTAGACGACTGCATATTGCTTGCCAACGACGTTTCTGAAGATGAACAACAATGTGAACCACCAGCAAAGAAGGTCAAGAAAATGTTCGGCTCTAACTAGCATGTGGCAGATATCGCAGACTACTTCCATGATGCCCCAAATGCTTCATAGTAGGTTAAAAAAGGAAATGGAAGAATACATAAGAATTTCTACGATTGATGGCGATGACGATCCGCCACTGTGGTGGAAATGTCACATTAAGAAATTCCTGCTTTTAAGTCCACTAGCTCGAAGATACTTGGCTATCTCTGCCAGCAGTTCGCCATCAGAAAGACTGTTTAGTAAGGTTGGTCAGATTGTAAGCTCGCAGAGAGTGCAGCTCAAAGCGAAAAAAGCGAACATGCTCATATTTCTAGCAGAAAACTTGTAGACATTAGTACGATCCGTGAATTAATGCTGTATGCAGTTCAGTAATAACAATTTTTGTACAATTACAGTTGTATTTGATGTTCGTTGTGCCATTTCGTAAAATTTTATTTTTTACACACTTTTAGAAATAGCGGGAAAAATATCGAAAAATCAATATTTTTTTTCAATATATCAATATCGTTTTTTTTAAATATTGCAACAGCCTACATAAATCATCAAAAACTTTGCTCACACTTTCTGCCTTAAATTCTGTTCGCCTGTCTGATCAGATACCTAAATTTTGGCAGCCTGATATTATACAAAGACTAGCATGTAGTCTTGATTTGTACATAATAGCAACATAAAAAAGCAGTGCCAAAATTCTATGGTGATTTCCCATTGGTCAATGGTTGTTCAATCACAGTCCTAAGACATAGAAAATAACAGAATGTTGCAGTTCTGTTCTCGTTTTGGATGCCCCTCTTCTTTGCAAAAGAAAAAACCTATGTCTTCTCATGGGCGAGTACTGGCAATTTAAATACATGCAATAATAATTATGCAAATTTTGTTCTCCGATCTCCCAATTCACTTAAGGTCTAGCGTTTGTGTTTGCCATTTTCGTATTATCAATGAAAATAATTTTAATTTGTTTCAACATCTTATTGACAGTCAAAATCCATGTACATGACACATTAGAGAAATCTAGCATCATGCATTGAAGAAAATATGCTTTGGCAAGAACGCATTAGCACACCAGTATTTTCTAAGTTGTGTATTATTCGGGGGTTTTTAAACAACCTAGTTATTAAACCTAAAATAAGCTGGGGAAAAAGTACGAAAAATGTCACTTAGTCAATATGCACAATTAAACAATTGTAACTGCAAGATTGCCAAAACCAAAATGCAATACATCACTTCTTGTTCTCACTCGAAAGAGGCTTTTTAGTGTCAGATATAAAAATTTGGGAAACAACATTTACATGCATGGACAGCAACTGAACAATATGATACACACATACTGCTGTTTTCAATAGTGTCTTTGTGAATTTCTATTTACTCAAACATTACATGTACAAGGCTCACCTGTGTTCCTCCAATTATCCATATTGTGTATGGTTTAAGACCAATTTTATTACTTGCACTGTTTTACAGCATGTGTTTGTTACACATTATAATATTTTTTGTTTCATATTTGCTGATATCTGATGCTACTGATGCTACCTACATGGGCATGGGGCAA
The DNA here is from genome assembly GCA_025400095.1 of Phenganax marumi. NCBI lineage: Eukaryota > Metazoa > Cnidaria > Anthozoa > Malacalcyonacea > Clavulariidae > Phenganax > Phenganax marumi. The sequence goes on from JAODVM010439271.1 coordinate 10,921, forward strand.
AACTGTGTTGCACAAAATGGGTGAGACTCCAAAAATGTTTCTGAGAATTGTAATAACTGCACCATTAACAATTAACAAGTGCTAATTGTGCAAATTGTGTAATTGCATGTTCAATAATTGCTTTCAAAGTAATAAAAATTAATACATACTAATCAATTGAAAGCCTTAACAACATTACTTTCAAGTGTCACTAGATTAACTCATTTCTTTCCTGCAATGACACTTAAAATTAGTCTTATTATTAGCACTACAGGCTGATGCTGTCTTTTTTTGTTTCTACTTGCTGTTACTTAAGGCCCATCTAACAAGACAAGGTGCACTGATGAGGAAATAAGATGGAGAGTGATTTTGGACCACAATTTCCTCAGATTAGTCTAAGAAAGTTTCAGATGATTATGAATTTTACCATTACACCAGCTCAACTAGATATATCAAGCCAATGAAAAAGTGGAGAATTCAGCGAAGACAAAAAATATTTTATAGAAAAGGCATATGCATCCTGAGCAGATCCTACCTTGGCTATCATTGACTTTTGAAATACGGCCACAGAAGATTTAGCAAAGACTCCTACATAAAATCTGTTTGGGTCATGAACCAACAGACCAGGGCCCACCTCTGCTAGACTGTTGCAGTCAACAGTCAACAAAGAGATAGTGAGACAATAAAAAGCGAAAAAAACAACAAAAGAAAGCATTCTAGTCATATACGAGTGTCAAAACTTCAAAAAACGAGAGTGGATGAGAGGAATGGAGTCAGGTCATCTGCTGTGATTATGCATCAAAAAACAACACTGAGAAGAAATCATTGACATTTGAAAAAAGGCAAATCATCGCGACAACTAACCAATGTGGTTTCGTGGTAATTCTGAAATGGATATTGATTTCATGGAACTGTTGTGTACAAAAGATAGACAACAAGTTATTCAACAGACTACCAGTCTACAGTCTAGTTCACAGCCACCAGAGAAGACAGTGATGTTAGCTAGCCCCACAAATGCTGAACAGTAAAATTGTCAAAGTCTGGTCGAATGAAGAGATGATTCTTGAAATAATAGTACAAGAGGACCCCTTCTTAGAAGATCTGCATATCTAGCAGGCTGCTCCATTTACTGCTTGGAGTACTCCAGATTTTCAGAACACTAATGGAGTGGATTAGAACACGGTTACATGACAGTTTTGAACTGTTCTGACTATCCCCATTTTTAAGTACCCCTATTTTCTTTATTTTGATAATCAAAAGAAAAAAAACTATGAAGAAGGTAGATGTGACTGAATTTGCATGCCTTACTTCTATTGAAGTTAAATAAGAAGTAGACAATACACTAATTGAACAATTATTTAATTGAATAATTAACTGAGTAATTGAATAATTAGTAAGTGTCTGACTGCACAGAATTACAGTATACTTACAGGCTAACCAAAAGCATTACAGTTACCAGGAAAAATGATTGGCTTCCTGCTTCCTTAATTTTTTAAGTAGAAAGAGTAAAATTGCTCAGTGTTAGATGAAGCTAAATTGTCAAAGTAGCTCTTTCTTCTGACTTATACCTGCTGATGCATGTGCCAATTGGTGTTATTATTTCACTTTGTTCTAAAAAATGGTCATTAAATTCGCCAATTGCAATACTGCCACAATTTTCTTAAAACAAATAAAAAAATCAGGCAAACAGTTTAGTGGCCATGATAACAAGGTTATTTTAAAATGATTCCAATTACACAATATTGTTTCAATGCTAAAAGTTTTCTTCAATAAAATTCAAAAATTTTTGCACACTGTAAGCTAGCAAATGTAAAACTACTTGAAACAAAAGATGCTAAAAATAGAGCCAACTTTATTTGAATTTTCAAAAAGCATTTATTTTGCCATACAAAAAAATTGGCTGCATATTCTGCTTAAAGCATAATTTATTTGATGAAGTATTGCAATGGCTCAATGCATCAATAAATTGAATACCATGCTAGTACTACAAGGCAATATATTACCTGCACTTGCACTTTGAATGCTTCAGTATGACTGCAATTATACTTCCTCTTTAAGAGGAAGTACTCTAACCAATGGCAGACAGTGTTACTCATGCATCCCAGGAAACTTATGGCCCATAACTATCTATTTAGCCTTATCCTTAGTCTTGCTTTAATTATCATAAGAAACCTGTTGAGCTCATGCAAAAGTATTCAAATGATGGTGCAAGAATGAATCCATAATGGCAATACTGCAGTACTTACAATTTTCCTGAGCACAGCTTGACATTGTGTTAGTTTATAGCCACACATGAAGAAAAATGCAAAATATGAACAGACGGACATGATATCACCCTGAGAAAAAAAATTGAAAGAACTTTGAAACATTATCTATCTTTATAGCAAAATATTTCAGAAGAAACAGAAAACAATTATTAGTTGAATAAACAAAATTAAGATTACTTGCAGCAAGAAGCAATGTTATTGACCCTATTTGTCTACTTGGTTGTTGGTCTCACTAGTCAGTAGACATCTCCCAAAATTGGGAAAATTCACTAATAAGGCCCTCTGTTCATTACATCTGTAAAAACGTTTGTTATCTATGAGATACTGTATTTAGCAACAAAAAAGAGAAACAAGCAGCAGTTCCAGAACATGGCTTTTTGATGCAAGGTAATAAGGTGAATTTACTAGGTAATGCGCAACGGTCAGTCAAGGTCAGAATGACATTACTTTACACAATGCCAAAAACCTCAACCTAGAGACAGCTAAAGCAACCAGAGAATGCTAAGTTTCTTCGCTATACCCTTTTGCTTTTGTTACTGCTTGGATAGTTTAACTCCTGTAACTGGCACAGAATACAAAATGAAATGTAAACAACTGCAAACTCCAACTGCTTCTCATGCATATCATTAAATGAAAGAGTTGAGGACTCCTTTAGTGAAGTAAACAAAATAAAAAATGTTGAAAAAAATAATTCACTATTGATACAACTGGAATGCTTATTTCATGTTTACAAATATGACTAACATCAAGAAATATAAAATGATATGAAAAAAAGAGAAAAATCCATGATTCAAAGTCTTTCAATCACTCTATTGTTAAAATAAGCCCTAGCTAGAGATATGAAAGTAAAATAATATGTGCATGATCTGATATCGTGAATGAAGTCAGCCAAAACACCATTGCACAGTTTCCTGCAAGGAAGCAAGACGAATTACCCACAATCGGGGAAGTAAATAAAGTATTGCAACAAGCTTTGGAGGTTTTCCAACTTTTTTGGCAGCCAAACAGAGTTTTCAGTCTGCTGCAACTGCTCAAACATTGATTTTAAGTCTTTCAAAAAGATTTTCAATTGATTACCCTACCACCACTTTTGGCAGGCCATGTGGCACATTTTCTTCCAAACTGGTGTTTGATTCCTGGTGACCAGCACATTTTGGCGGCTGATGCGGATTACAAACCCGAGTTTGTTAAAAACAACTACTCAAGAATGTCTCCCACCAGGGAATTTTTTCCCAAAGGCGGACTCCACAAAGATCAACGCCGCAATTCAAAAGTTACATGAGGAGGGTGCTCTAAATCTTGTTTCGGACATCGTGAAACCGTCTATCTGCAACTTGTTTCTGTCCCAAAGTGCGAAGGGGCCTCTAGCTCTGTCATCAGTCTCCGGGGACTGAACATTTATCTTCAGTACACCCATTTCAAATGAAGAGCATTCATCTCTTACAAGATCTAGTTCAGCTGAGAGATTAGCTGGCCAAAATCAACCAGAAGGATGCTCATTTTGTAGTGCCACTCTGGGGAGACAATTGGAAATATCTTCGGCAGATTTGGAAAGGTGCACTTCAGTAATTTCTTGTCTTGCATTTGGACCAGATTTACTTGGACTCCCTGTTATTCATGAATTCAACAGAGCAAAGGCTACAGCAGGATATGGCCATGGCCTGCTACCTGCTGGAAACCCTAGGATTTCTGATCAATCTAGAAAAATTGGTGTTAAGCATTGGACTAAAAGACTGAAATGCTATCTGAGGTGAGAAAATGGAAGCCAAAAATTTGGGGGGATCACCAGGCCCCTGTGCAAAAAACACACATGGCCATCTGAAAAATGCAAAAAAAGTTGGCCGAATACTGCCAAAAACAGGCTGAAACACTTCTTAAAGTGTATTTTAATGGAACTATGGGGAAAGGTCAAAAGACAATTGTTCATATGCAACCTTATGGCCAAATCTGTATGGATAAAAAGCCGTTGTTTGCGTGAAAATGTACAGCCAAGAGTGGGCATTGTCACAGTGGCCAAAGTTACTTTGGATTGTTTTCGTGGCCTGTTTTCTGTTTGTCCTTGAAGTAGTATTGACCCTTTTGTTAACTTAGTAATGCCTAAACACCTTTCAAATATAAATTAATATTAAAAGAACTAACACAAACACACTTCGTTCTTAGAAAACAAGCCTTTTCAGACTATTTATATTAATATGAAATAAGTTTCATGCTCGCACGGCCACTGGTTTCCCGACAAAAACATGCATCACACGATAAATTCCACCACACACGTTGCTTCAATCAATCATAGACAAGTAAAATCAGGGGAGTGTTTCAGTGTTTTAGTTCAATGGTGTTAACTCCAACACAGAAACTCAAGTTTCTTGGGTGTATAGTCCCCAATGTAAATATGACCCTTATTTTACCAGAAGACAAAGTGAAGTCAATCAAAACTCTTTGCACTTTGCTGCTTGGGCAAGAAGTGGTGTCAGCATGGGATCCAGCTCGACTGATTGACAAACTTACAGCATCTTTTCAGGCGGTCTTTCCCACCCCCTTGCAACCTGATTTAGTGATCAAAACTGATGCATTCAGAATGGAATGAGGGGCAGTGTGTCAGGGGGTGAGAACGAAAGTTCGCTGGTCTCAGTTGGAGTGGAACTACACATAGACTGTCTCAAACTCTTGGCAGACTTTTGCTGTAAAGAGTTTCCCAAAGACTGATTATGAGTGCATGTCAGACTTCAAATGGACAGCACCACAGTAGTAGCTTATGTGAACTAATTATGGTGCTGGCTCTGTGGGAATGAGCCGAAAAGAGCAAGATTATCTTCAGCCTAGAGCTTGATGTGGGCCACCTCAATACAGTGGCAGATTGGGAGGTCCAGGACCTTTAGAATCCAGCAACTGGTGGTTTGATCCAAACATTTTCAGTGCTCTCATGAAGATTCAGGGGATTTGTTTCACAGACCATTTTGCTAACAAACTCAACACCACAATGCCTCAATTTTTTGCCTGGAAACTGGATCCATTGGTATTAGCAACAGATTCCCTTCTCCAGGATTGGTCTCAGAGTCGGAATTATACCTTCCCGCCATTCTGTTTAATCATGCGGTCTCTCACCAAACTCTCAGCAGCAAGGGAGAAATTGGTCTTAATCACACCAGTTTGGCCAACACAACCTTCGTATGCCAGATCACTAGACATGTCCATATCAACACCTATTCTCTTTCCATTTCTTCCCAGTCTGTTGTTGCTGCGCGTGCAGGAGAAGACACATCTGTTGATAGAGAACCAGATGCGGTTGTTAGCAATCTGGTATGTCTCAAACAGTCCCTGCAGTTGTAAGGCATTTGTTCAGACACTTCCAAACTCAACTTGGCAGCAGGGAGGCCTAGGAAAAGTGCAATAGACCTTATGGATAATTACGTCTGATGACCTGAAGTGCGCTGTGCACTCTGGTCTTAGTATTCATGCAGATCAAAACATTTCAACTTGGCCACTGACTAAATTGAGTGTGCTGAGGTTCTTTGTCACATTCTGACAGATATTCAAATGACCGAAGACTCCAGTTCTTTTACGAAGTCTTGCAGGAGTCTTCAGGAGCTTACTAGCCCTGAAAATAGCTGTATGACTGTGCTGACAACTACGATTGCCTCCAAACAAGGTGGAGGTGTGAGTGGCTTTAACTTTTGTGTTCCAGAATGCTTCACAAGTACTAAAAGGTACCCAGAACTTTTCTTTTACAATTTCCCAAACAGTAAAAGCAAAGAGTCAGCGGAACATCGAAAGAGGTGGATAAATCTTATATCTCACAAGACTTTCTCACCTACAACTGTTCACAAAGTCTGATTTCAACACTGTCCTGGCGGACATAAACCCTACATGAATAGGCTACCAACCGTTGTCCCTAAAGCAACTAAATCTACTCCCACAAATCCTCAACCCACAAAAAACACAAGAAATCGAACCCCTTTGGTATCAAGCACAAATTGTGATCAACCAAATGCAGACTATTTACAGAACTAAATAGTGATCACGACGATGGTTTTGTTCAAGGGTGGGATGGGAATACAAATATCACCAATGAAAATGCTGACCCTGACATTCTTTTACAAGAACAAGTGGTTGAACTTTTGGCTAACAACAAAAAGCTTAAGATGGACAATGAGTGGCTGAAGGCTGAAAATGAACAGCAAAAGACTGATATTCAGCTGTTAAGAGAGCAGTTGGAGTACCAACTGGGAGGCAAAAATTTTCAATTGACTGCTTTAAGACCAATGATTATGTGTTAATATTTTATACAGGACTTCAGAACATTTAAAACAATATTCAACTCGTTTGGGCCAGCAGTGAAAATTTCGGTGTATTATGGCACTAAAACAGACTCTGCCAGACTCACTTCAAATGAAGTTGTTAAACATAGACCTAAAAAACCTCCTTCAGGGGAGCAGGAGTTTTCCTGGTTGTGGTTTGTTTGTGATTAGGCCTTTTGGGAGAAGATCCGGCCAGAAGAGCTGGATTGTCACCATCATAGATGTCAAGGATCTTCATCACATGAATTGATTTTTTACACTCGAGGCTACACTGTTACCCGATTTGGCCTTCATGAGAATCAGTCAACAAATCAATGCCCACTTCATTCAAAGAGATATATCTTTCCATGCGAGTCACTATTGATTGTATAGAGATTTTCATCAAGATGCCAAGCTCCTTCAGAAGTCCGAGTGCCACTTATTAGAGACCTTTAGCATCCCCTTTACGGCAAACCGCTAACCGCAAACGGCAAACTTTAAATTGCATTTCAAAGTTGGTTTAAACTCATAACTCATCTAAGTAGCTAAGTCAAGTTTTAGTTTGATGCAACGACGTATTTTATCTTCGAAAACCTATAGAAATCACCTTGCCAATATGACTTGAAGTTTGCCGTTTGCGGTTATCGGTTTTCCGTGAACGCCAAGCTAAAGGTCTCTATTCAGGCCATAAACACCGCAACACTGCCCACTGGTTGGCATTAGTCCTTCAGGAGCTGACTTGTATCTGATTTGTATCCGATTTGTATGGTGGAAGATCAAGTGACAAACAGATAACTAAAGACTGTGCTATTTTGAGTTTGCTAGAAGATGGAGACTCCGTAATGGCAGACAAAGGATTTGATATTGAAAACGATTTGAGTATTGGAGTGATATTAAACATTCCATTCTTTTTGCAAGCTAAAGAGCACCTTTCTATAGAAGAAGAGACCCAAACCTGACAAACAGCTTCAGTAAGAATCCATGTGAAATGGGAAATTGCCAGGATCAGAAACATTAAAATTTTAGATACCATTTTCCCCATCTCCTTGCAGCAGATTCGAATAAATTTTGGGTAACATGCTGCTACCTGTCAAACTTTTTATTACCATTGATTGTAGAATAGAGTAGATTTAAAACCCTCCCTTGAATTTTGAATATCTACTTTGCACTTTCATTAGGAATTTTGAACAACCAATACAAGACAAAAACACAACAGTACATTTTAGCAAAGGTTGTTTGAACTAATTACATGAAGGAAGAATAAATGAAAAATAAAAGGAAGTTAGTTCTGTGAGCATGTTTGTCTGCCATAAACCTTGTAAATACACTCCTCAAGCCTATCTACATTTGTGTAGACCACAAAGTGAATCCAGCTTAGATTTAAAATGTTCATTACACTTTGGCACAGAAAATATTATGTATGGTTTTCCTAAAGTTTTAAACCATTTTCAACTTTTTAAAACTTCTGTTTTTATCCACAGTTTCATTAACACCCGAATCTTTAGTAGAGTAAGGAAGGTCACTTGATTTAAACACAACCAACAGGTGTGCCATTTTCTACACCACTCTATCAGGACTGCAACCTACCCATGGCCATTTTGGGCTGATGACAAATCCACAATGTCTGACATGAACAAGGTGTTTTTTTTCCAGGATTTCACTTTTATATTTACATATGGCATTGTCCTCATTATCAATACCACACTTCATAGCTGCAGGCATTTTTGTATTTGAATAGTTCCTTTTGCTTTGATCAATTGAACTAAAGACATTGGATATGTTGACATCCTTCGATTTGAGACTTTGCCAAAAACTGAGGCAGTGACTCTCTTAGTGCATTCTTCATACCAGTAAGAATTTTTGCCTTGCTCCATCGTGTTCATGCATATCTGTTTAGCTTCAGATATTGTCAGACCAACTGTTTTCGTAGCCAGTTGTAACTGTTGCTGGCTGTAATTCAGTGGTGGATTGTTATCACTTGGCACATTCTTGAATATTTCATGAACTTATAGACTTACTGGGATTTTCAAGGTTTATAATTATTTGATTTCAAGCCTCACAGAATAACAAGGCCCGATTGATCTCTTTAAATGCACTTGAATGCATTTTATTTTTGAATGTATTTCATTTTCAGACACATTGTGAGAAAAAGGTGGAGCAGCACAATATTCCTCTATGCTGCCTCTCACTGAGTATTTCTTGTTTGGCTTGTTCACATCAGCCTTTTCAAACAAGAGGTCTTCAAATTTGACAGATTTGTCCAGGGTCTTGGAACTTCTGAGAAAGTTGAGTGCAAGTAAAGTCATCAGGTATTTTTTTAGTTTAAGATTTACGAAGTCCAAGATTGTATATAAAAGTGCTGCCACATGTTTGCAGCAACCTCCTTGACCAGCTTTACAGCAACACATAGCATATTCAATTGCAACATTTTCTTGATCCACATGGACATAAAAAGCATAAGTTACACTTTTCATGAAGGCACTAACACACACCTTAAACAAAAATAACAACTTTGAGGCTCTAACATTTGGCTTGACTAAAGGGTTCTTCACATAACCTTTTCTCCCAAGTTCATATCCCTTCTTCATGTTTCAATAAGCTTTTGGGGCGACATTATCAGGTATTGTTTGACTATTTCTTAGAAGCTTGTTCTCTAGTTTCTCATGGGTGATCTCTGGTGAATTTGATAAAGATTTCGTTCAAGCAATTTTGTTAGCATGTAGATTATCTGCATCTACAACCTCAGATGTTTGGGGACATTGACAACAAATACCCATACTTCATTTGGAGGTAATCAGAGGTTGGCAGCACAGTCATAACACTATTTTCAGGGCTGGTAAACTCCTGAAGACTTGTGCAAGAGGTCTTAAAAGAACTGGAGTCTTCAGTCATTTGAACCTTTGCTAAAATGCAACAAAGAACCTCAGCACACTCAACTTCATCAGTGGCTATGTTAAAATGTTTTGAACGGCGTGACTATTAAGACCAGAGTGCACCACGTGTTTCAGGTCATCATCACACATAATTATGCATAAGGTCTATTTATAATTACACCTCGAAGAAAAGACATAGCTGGTGTGCCAGCAGGAAAATTGATTTACATTGTGCCACTCTGGCAAAGATAATGAACTTTCAGGCTTAAGCATTTTATCAGGGTTTTCTATACAGGAAATAAAGACTTGCCAGTTGGGCTGGTTGTTCGAAAGGTGGATAAGTAGACCAGAGGATAAGTCCTATTCGGTGGATAAATCTTCTATCCAATGGATAGCTATATACTGAGTAAAAATGCGTTGCACAAAGCCCGAATAGCAGGGCAGATAACTACCTGTTGGATAGACTAAAATTTAACTGGATAAAACCGGATTTTCCTGAAAATTCTTACCTGTTGTCATGGAGATTTAAACTTATATCGTGAATTCAGTGATAAATATTGTAAAGATACTAGATCTAGCTTCCAAAGCAGCTTTACCGCTGTTGCTGGATTGTTTCTTTTCGACTATTGTTGATGTTGCAAAGTTGGTATAAATTTCATAAAATATTTCATAACTTTGTCTATTCCACGCCAAGAATATAGCACTATTCTGTCTCGAAATATGGTTGTTTTAGATTTTCCATGGCGTTTCACACTTATCAAAACAATTTTAAGAACAAGTTCTCTCAAGTATGATTGGTTAATTTAGGTAGGCAAACAAACTTCATAGCATACATTTGTCTATTCAAGTTTTTCAATTTAATTTCCTTGCAATCATCTTGGCTGAAGGTTGGAAATTACTCCATGTTTATTTCAGTACATATAAAAGAAATGCGTGCTGAATCTGAAGACTTGACAACAGTAAACAATGAAAATGAACTCGAAAAATCACCCACGATCCGCTCTACAGTTTCATATTCGTACTTTCAGATTCAGATTCAGATTCAAATGTGAAAATAGATTCGGAAATTGCAAATAAAATCTCGAATTTTTTGCTTTTCAGATAGTTGGAATCAAAACTGTTTGTCAAATATATCGATGTTCAAAGTACAGCCATTTCAATGAGAATATTTTCAAGTTGATTGCACTAAGCGTTAAGTCAGGAAAAATCGCAATAGCTACACAACTGGAATGTAATTTCTTGTTGCGCCATCTTGTATTAAGTGGTCGACCTTGGCATTCACAAAACCAATACTTTTCTACCTTTTCCAGTTCCTCTGGCTCTAGCTCTCCTTGTCGAACTTTCAATGCTTTTGGTTTGGAACGAAAACCTGGAACGTTGATCCAACAACCTGTACTTAACTCTTTAACAGAAATAGCACGACTCAGATCATCAGCGGGATTGCTTTCAGAAGGGACATATCGCCAACAATTTGAGTTCCAAGTTGCTTGGATTTTAGTGACACGAACTCCCACAAACATCTTAAAAGTAGCTGATTACGATTTCAACAAATTTAGGACTATTGTGGAGTTGGACCAAAATGTTACACAAGACGGTTTGATCTTGGATTCTTTATAGATGGTCTGAGCTAGTCTTGATGCTATTAGAGTTGCTATCAACTCTAGTCTCAGAATAGTGGTGTGATGTATCAGAGTAGCCTACGATGTAGACCACTAAACTCTAGATAAAGTGGTCTATGCATTAACAGAAAGATTTGTGTTCTGACTCGCAGGCTATCTGCCCGCGAGTACTCAAATTCGCATACTTGTTTGTGATTGGCTAGCGCTTGAACTTATAGGACGCTTTTGATTGGGTTATCCATCAAACCTCATGTGTTGTGCGACTTTATATTCAAAGTACTAAGACATTGTTTGCATATAAATCTCGTACAAATTTCGACACTAAGACGCAAATTCTGTAGTTCTTCTACGACGTTAAATTTTCCTTTTCCGTGAATGAGGTATCTCTATTGATGTTTCTCAATATCTCGAAAACAAAGAGCGCAGTGAAAATCCATTTAATGACTCTCACATTGTATGTCAACACTTACGCAAAAAATTCTTGAATAAATTGTGCCAGAATACTTGTGCCGAAGTACTTTGAATATAAAGTTGCACAACACATGAGGTTTGATAGATAACCCAGTCAAAAGTGTCCTATTATAAGTTCAAGCACTAGCCAATCACAAACAAGTACGCGAATGCGAGTACTTGCGGGCAGGTAGCCTGCGAGTCAGAACACAAATCTTTCCGTTAATGCGTAGACCACTGTAAATAGAGTTCAGTGGTCTACGTCGTAGGCTAGCATTGGTAAGAAGACTGAAAAACGAGTTATGTGTTGGTACATAGGATACATAACTTTGTTAAACATACAAAAAATCTTCTCTAAAATCTTTTTCTTCTCAACAAACGATTTGCTGTACAGAGTCTACTCAGCCTAGTCTGGTTCTACTAACAATCGATTGTGATGTCAAATAATTCAAAACTGGTTAAAACTAAAGGAACAAATATGTAATGTAGAATTCACCTGTTCATGCACTGACATACAATAAAATATCATATAGAACTGTACCCAAAGAGGCTTTCCAGACCCAAATACAAGAATACAAAATCTCGTTCGGAATTTTTTACTATTTAATACCTATACGCTCTCGTTTCGTAGCTGTGATTCACTTTCTAATAGTACTACTGTTATTTCAAGTACATCAACTAATGACCTTGTGTTTGTTTTGTTTATCTAGGCGTTGTGTAACATCGCTCATACTTTGTTGAAACTATCGCTGACAGATACAGTATCGTTGGAGTTAACTGGACTGCAAAAGTAAGAGTTTTAGCTCCAATACGGCCATTCGGAAGAAATTTAAATTAATCTACCATATTGCATATGGCAAGGAAGCAATTTATTGCACTTTTTCACTTGTTCAATTCCAATGATTTCAATCTTAATATTGGATGTTCATCATATATAAGAAAGATTTTGCATGGGTAATTGATGAATGATATTTTCATGAATGCACTTTCTGCCTTTGTTTCAGTTCAGCCCGTTTTCCGCACCGCCGACTGATTTACTTATTTTATTTACACTTGTACTCAGAAGGTTCTGGTCGCCTCTAGTTGGTCAGCTATACCAGAGCAATTTTGGTTACAGATACCAAGTATACTAACTTCCGTTTGTTTTAGATTCATGCTCGAGGCTATGCCAAACATTGAATGGTCTGCTGAAGAGCTTCTTCCTCCGTTAAACTTGATTTTAAAAAGGATCAATACAACCTTCACTAAAATAACTGATAAACCAGATCTTATGGTGAGTACAGTATTGCCAACTTTACATAAGCTG
>JAODVM010439382.1:0-43637 GCA_025400095.1 Phenganax marumi
GAAATTTTACGAATGTTTTAAAAAATCACTATCCGGTGGATAGCGCTATCCACCTTTCGTACAACCGGCCCCTGATATGTTGATGGTTAACAACAAAACTATCCAATAATGTTTCTTGTTAATTCATTGAAACTCACTGAATGAGAATCTGCTTTAGTGCCTCTTACTTCTGTTGATAACTTACCAATCCACAGTTGATCGAGATTCCTTCTTTGGCTCGATCTCCTGTCGCTCCAGTCCTCTTGAGACGCTCCGAGCCAGCGAGATCAACAAAATTAAACTTTGCTGATAGCATTTCATACTCTAAACTTTGTCTTTGAGCAGAATTAGGCGTCACCTCTTCATTGCTTAACTAAAACGAGAAAACTATACCAGTCAGGAATGATATACTTGAATTCAAAACTTGACAATATCAATTTGATTAGCATGCAACAATCTGAGATTGATTATAAGCGCTCTTACCTTAACAACTCGCTGTTGTGTAATATGCAGGGTAAATATAGCATGAGATCGTGAGGACTGAGCATTCATATTTGTGCTTGCAGTTGTCCTAGACAGAGCACCCAGTTGCAAGCTGCTCAAAGTCTAAAATAAACAATGAATGATATAGGAAACAATAACTAGAATCAGGAAGGAATGAGAGAGAAGAGATAAGAATACGAAGGAGAGCAGAGAAATTAAGATGTTTGATGAACAAAAAAAGATTGTAAGAAATGAAAATCAAAAGAGAGAAATTACAGGCAAAACAGGATTGGATATCATTTGCGGTCTAAAATCAGTAAGAATTCATCGCACAAACCTGTTCTGAAGAGCCGACTGGTTTCATTGTGACACCAACAGTATAAATGCCACCATTTGTGTCTTCGTGTATCTTGATGTGTTTACCGCCACCCTGAAAGAAGTTGAAATAAAACAAGCCTTCAGATCGGATTGAAACTTGATGAAACTAATGTACAACATTACAAACAAAGTTGGACATTTCCTACTTTATTTACTCTATCTACAACCAGATGAAAAATCATCATGAAAAACTGGTAAAAACCAGTAGTAGGAAAACAGAAGGTTCTGTCCCTTTTGAGGGGGTGGTCAAAATTCAGCCAGAAATTGCTAGTAATTACTATTACAAAAACGTACGCAAATGACCCCACCCCCCAACCTATGCAAATGAGCTATGACGTCATCACATCCAAGATGGCGCTAGGAAAAATGCTGAGTCAGCACTTTCTCATCATAGTAATTTATACTTTGGCGCCATCTTGGATGTGATGACGTCATAGCTCATTTGCAAAAGTTAGAGGGGTGGGGTTATTTGCATAATTTTTTGTAATAGTAATTACTACTAATTTCTGGCCAAATTTTGACCACCCCCCTCAAAAGGGGCAGAACCTACTGTTTCACAACTACTGGGACCAATTGTTCGAAAGCCAATTAGCACAAACTCAGCGGGTTAAAATCTAACCTGCTGTTTCAGCTCAGCTATTCTTGTGAGCTTTTTTATTTCAAAACTTTGCAAGCAAAACATACCATCACTCCTCAGAGGATTTGTAGAAAAAATATCCGTTGCTGCGTACACCCAATGTTCGGAAACGAGTGTAAAAGTGTCACTACCCCTGGATTTAAGTTAATCGGCTTTTGAACAACGGCCGCCAGAAAGAATAAAGCAATTCCTTACCCTGTTTTCATCATCAAAAAGATCAACTAGTTCCTCATTATACAACTAAAACATCAGTAAAACAAAACAACTTAAGTTTTGCAAAAAAATTGAAGTCAAAGTAATGGCTGTCTTTTTGAAACATGCTATTAGGTAAATAGGCAATCACACACCAAGCATTCAACCTCAAGAATGCTGCTATAATTGAGCATAGGCCACCATTGGAATTAATTAGAAAAACAGTAATGGTTGCAACTCGCTTACCTCCATGAACTGAACATTGACTTTAAAATCAGGTGGAGGTTCACCATTTTCTTTTGCAACAAGTTTTCTCTTCTCAATACCATCAAAGAGATGATTCACAGCTCTTGGAATGATGCCTTCTTCATCCCTACTACAATTCACGTCAAAACCAGTGCCCATCGTGTAAGTTTTGCCTGCACCAGTCTGAGAAGAGAAAAGAATGCAGATTCACTGTACATGCAAATGTAAACAGATACTTGACGGAGTCAGTCGAGGTCTGGGATTATACATGTTTATAATATTTTCGAAAATAAATTACAGTATATCATTGCATGTAAATACTAAAAAATAAAGTGTTTATAATCCATATTAAGGTCAGGGATTGTACATAATTAGATTGTATTTGAATCATTTCAAGTAGAATTGCAATATATATTCCCATAAAAAAACTTCATATTTACAGATTTACAGGCTGGAAAATTTTTCAGCAATGATATAAAGATTAAACTTTAAAATGTAAAATCAAAAGAAAACTATTTAATAATATGCTGTTCTCATCTTTATGGCATTTTTGGAAACTTTACAAGCATATAAAACCATGAAGATAAAATTATTGAATGAGAAGGCATCTTGCAATCCTCTCGGTAAATGATTCAAGAATTAATTTCTTTGAACGTTTTCATGGTGATAAACTATTTCATACAAGGTTTTGTGGAAACACCATGTAAATTTATTTATTTATTTCTTTATCCAGCTTTGCACTGATGAAGGTCCAGGCCTACGGACCGAATGCTCCGCATAGATAAATTTACATGGGTTTCCACAAAACCTTGTATTAGATTCAAGAATTATGTGCACTTCCCGATCTTGATCAAAATACTTTTAAGATTCAAAAAGATATGTCTGAATAATGAATGCCATTTAAATTAATTATGAAGCTCTCTAGTAATCTCTCTCCTACTTAGGGCTGTCTGCTCAGCTTCTACTTGGCATGTCCATACAAGTAGTTGTTATGGTCTTTTTAATATTTATTCTATTTAATATTTCATTAACTTTGGGATTCCAAAAAAGAAAAGACAAATATTACTACAGAATAAGCTCTTATATAGCAACTCTACCTGTCCATAAGCCAAAACCGTTGCATTATAACCTTCAAAACAGCTGAAAAAATAAAAAAATTAAAATTAAAAAATTCTGCATGTAAATTGTAACATTGAAAATTTTAAAGTCCAAAATGTAAACAAATGGACACCGAATTACATCCAAGCACACTACTGACTTATATTGGAAGGAAACCCGTGAAAAATAGCTAAAAGCATTGCTTCTGTACCCTTCTATAAGTCCATCGATGCAATCTCGGTAAATTTCATGTTGCTGGGAGTTCGTATCGAAAACTAAATCGTAAGTGAACGCTTTATCTTTTCCCAAAATGACTTGAGGATGATCCGGCGTGACATTTGTGCAAATACGACAATTTTCTATCTTTTCCGATGCACTTTGAGGACGAATTCTGAAAGAAAAATAAAAAAATGAAACATTAGCCTATATTTTTGGAACATACATGGATTTCTGAAATCGCAACTTTAGAAATTTATAAAATAAACTGTCGCCAAGACTTTTGAGATAGAATTTTATATCCCTAACTATAAAACCAACAGAGCTTGAAATACAGTCAATTCGTTAGTTATATAAGTTACTTTTAAAGCTAAAACACAATGAAAAATCAACTAGACAATATTAAAAAGAGAAGGCGAACGAATTAGTTTTCAAAAATAATTGCGGAGTACCTTAAAGCGACTTGAACGGACGTATCGATATCTCCAGTCATTCTTAGCCGCTTTTAAACGAAACTATGAAATGTCTTTGATATATAAACGTCTGGTGCGCAATATAACTTCCCAAATTTAATTATTTCCATATATTTAGCGACGAGACACGAACGAGTTATTTAAACGGCGCTTCATACTGTCACGAGCGAGTATTGAATTTCACACCAGCACTCCTCCAAAATAAGGCAAAAGCGACTCTTACTGGCAGCGATGACTTGCTTTGTAATCCTTCAGTATTTATACAGCTTTACACGACTATACATTGCAAATTGGAGGAGATATAACTCGTTTAGTCTACGTGATTAATAAATAAACCGTTTGTCAAGAATATTGGAAACCTTCAAAATGGCCGCCAGTGAACCACACGCGAGACTTCACGCGGGACCTCAGGAACGCGCGGGCCATTGCGCGCAATTTATTCCGAGTTCGGGAAACCTCCTCATGTTTCGCACACGAATCCATTTTTCTTTGATCCTAACGCAAGCAACAAACTAATCACAACTGAGTTCGGTTCTTCATGCCGAAACATGAAAATATGACCATTTTTTCAAGCATATTCGCCCATCGAATTGCGAGTGTCTTCCTTGACAACGAAAATATAGCGTGGGTTCGCAAGATATAAGTAGGCGCATGAACGGTCTAAGTTTGGCCACTGGCGTGAATACCATCATCACACAATAATTTAATCATCTATTGGAAAATGGAGTAAGACATCGCAAAATTACATTTATTGGTGGAATCAAACTGAAACTATTCTTCTCACAGGAGATTCAGATGAAATTACAATCAGACAACAAGGTACTGCGGGAAAAAACTTGGGTCGTGAAGACTCTCTCAAATATTGGAGCTTACAAACAGTTTAAATTTTTGATTACTTATTCTGCGTAAGCAGGCTAACACCACATGTTTCTATGTTTACTAGAGCACCTGTTCATACGTAGTTAAACTCTATTTAATTCTGTTTACAAGCAATAAACTTACGAGAAACGCCTTAACATAAGGACAAACGAGTTCAAACGTTCCCAGAATTATCTCGAAATGTCAATGAAAAAAGCAGCATTGTTTGAGAGAGCTGAAATGTACAATGAACTGGCTGATGAAATGCAAAAAATCGCACGAGCAAGTGATTGCGAATGGGGAAAAACTGAACAAAGAATGCTGTCCAACGCCTACAAACATATCATCAGTAAAATGCGGGCGTCCTGGCGTTCAATTCTAGCCATTGTGGAAAAATTACCCAAGGATGATCCTAAGAAAGCCTTAGCTTCAAAGTATTTGGGAAAAATTATCAAAGAATTGCAATCAAAATGCAAAGAGCTCCTGAAACTAATAGAAGAGAATTTGATACCAAAATTGAGCAAGCCAGAATCGAAAGTGTTCTTCTTGAAAATGAAAGGCGATCATTTGCGCTACTTGGTAGAAATCGCAGACAGCGCAGATGAAAATTTAAAAGAACTCAAAGAGAAGTCCAAAATGGCATACAATGAAGCAGTCTCGATTAGCGAAGAATGTCTAAATACAACGCATCCATTTCGCTTAGGACTGGCCCTGAATTTTTCTGTGTTCTACTACGAGGTTGAAAATTCTAAGGAAAGAGCGTACGAGATGGCAAAGAAGGCGTTCGATGAGGCAATGCCATTACTGGATCGAGTACAGGAAGATGAGGCAGATGATGTCACCACCATTATGCAATTGCTTCGGGATAACTTGACTTTTTGGAGCGAAGACGTCTAAATGAATCGAAATGACTTGACCAAGGTCAGGGATTGTCGTACGTGACAAAGCATTGTTTGAATCATTTAAAGTAGAACTACAACGGTTCTTCGTGAGCAAACATTAAACTACGACGTAAATATGTCAAGGTCAGGGATTGTACACTGTAGTTTATTTTCTTATCATGTTGAGAACGTTAAATTTAGTATGCACGATGCAATATTTATATTCGCGATGACTGTTCAATGTCAAAAACTTCATTTGCATAACACAATGACGAGTTCGCTTTAAATAAACACTCGTATGACGATAGGAATAAGTATGGTCAAAACAAGCTTTTCTATTGGATGACAGTATACTCTTTGTTTCCAAAATAGCTTTTCGTTGACAATGTTTCTCTTGTGTATGTTTATATTTCCTGTGCTTGCCCAACCCCAGAAAAATCTTCCTCATTTCACTACTGAAAGAAAATTACATTGATACAGTGGTACTACAAAAGGAAACCAAAAGTTAAACTAAACCAGCCGGATTCGTAATGTGTTCTAGGGATCCAGACGAACTTTCCGCTAAGCAAGACTAACTGGTAGTTCTAAACCGCTCTTCCTAGAGATCCAGTAACAGTTTTCTCTTATTGATCCAGAGCTACTATACAATAAACTGGTGTAGTTGGGGGAAATTATGGAACGTAGTTTCGTGCAGTGAAACAGGAAACACAATTTTGCCCACACTGAATCCACAACACAAGGGGTGAAATTACAAGAAACAAATTTAATCCGCAGAAGAACGAAACACGCTATCATCTCTCGGTGTCAACAACAATAAACTGAGGCAAAGTTATGCTAAATTTAATTTTGCCTAAAATATCGTATACTATGGAACCTAAACAATATTTTGACCTTCTGGACTGTATAAGCTAGCATAATAATACCAGCCCCCATGTGTTGACCTTCTGTAAACAATAGCGGCTGCTCGTTGCCTGGTTAGCAAACTAAGCTAAAATATATGCAATTGTAAATTATGTTTAATTTAAGAAATCTCTGGTAATGCGTGCGTATGAGGTGTATTGGTTTCGTTGAATGAAAGAGTCTTTAATGATTTTAAATGGTCGGGTGGGTTATGCTTGGACGACGATGTATTATGGTGTATTCAACACAGGATGCTAACTGAGGTCTCATCTCCATATATCCATTTAAAATGAGCAAAAGAGTAAAGGTAATTTGTGAAGATTCAGTGAATTCGCCACATTTTGCTACATTGACTGGACAACAAGAAATGCGAGTTGAATAGAGAGAGGCTGGATCATGTCGAACGAAGCGAGTTTTGAAGATACGTTGGCTGTGAGAGCAACAGAATTATTTAAGATTTGCGACCACCAAAATAAAGGCTATATTACAGAAGATGATTTAAACCTGGTGACAGAAGAGTTGGGATTACCTTTAACACAAGATCAAATCGCACTAACTTTTAACAAACTTGACAAAGATGGCAATAATTGCTTAACATTGGCCGAGTTTATTTCAGGGTTTGACTTGTTCTTGGGAGCAAACGATTTCGCAGATACGAATTTTAATACGTTAGACTATAACCAAGGCCATCAGCTGTTTGATTTATGCGACCGTGAACGCAAAGGGTACATTGTAAAGTCTGATTTAGAAAGACTAGCGGGAGAATTTAATCTGAGCGAGCAGCAATTAGGCGACTTGTTTCATTCCTTGGACCAAGACGGCAATGGTTGTTTAACCTTAGAAGAGTTCGTAGCAGGCTTTGGGAAATTTCTGGAGTCTGGAACAAGCGAAGCAGTACCACAAGAACGGATTTATGAAACGTATAATGATTCTGGTGTGAATTCGCCAGCTCTAGTCCCCTCCGAAGACGTGCTATTTGAGAAAATAGCAGAAAAAGTAGGAGATGATATCTTATCAGGGTAAGAGGTCACGCATATCATATGATAATTCGTATGTGTTTTTATTTAATCAATGAAGAATTATGACAAAAACGTAAGATAAGTTTAGTAAAAAATCTTTTAAAAATTTTTTGAAATTTTCAAAGCGCTTTTAAGTCTAATTTATTGCCACTCGTGATAAAAATGTTTCTGATTTCTCGTAAAAACTCGAAATTGTGAATTTCTTGGGAAACTTGAAATGTTTGCCAGCAAAATATATGAATATTGGTTTTGTTGAACGCAGCTTACATTATCCATACGTTTGAACTATAACGTTACAATTTTAATGCAATATGTTACCAGGAAAATATAATGTATATAAATAACCTGTATTAAACTTGGCAAAAATTTTAATCAATATCAATTCCTCTTGTATATTGATTGTCTTTGAGTTTAGAAGTCTTAAGAAATGCTTAAAAGGCAATGATAGTGCTGAACATGATCGAAGCCATATTTGTTCAACGATAGTCAATAAACTAGAGTAGATGAGTTATAGCAACGGCTCAAAATCAAATGATCGTCAGATGTCTCCATAATGAAAATTATAACATTTTAATGACGAATGAATAAAGTTCCCGAACTAAAAACCTAGTCTTTTACATTTCGAGAAACAGCAAGTATCTTTTTGAAAAATCTTATCAATTTTTAATCCGGTAATTTTGATCAAAACCCCTAAAAATATGAATGCAATATTCAAATATACAATCGTAGTTTATGTAAACAATAATTATTGTTGGCGAAAGTTAAACACGGCTATTTCCAAAAGCGATTGAAGAACAAAGAGTTGCCTTAGTAGTAAAGAATAATAGCTACAAGTCATCAAACATTTTCAAACTGTAATTGATTTCGAAAAACACAAAGTTAGAGGGTTGCACATCAGACTTTTCTTGTTAAAAAAGACAATAAGTAGTATTTGTTGAACAATGTAAACGAAACTCATTTTGAAGACAGCTGCGATTGACACTTTTGCTTTATCGCAACGTCAAGTTAAACCGTAGATAATATAGCATGATGTTTTTCTCACGAGTTTTTGTATACCATATAGTCATAGCTCAATAACTTCAGATAATCATGAATACTTGGTTATAATTGATGACTTATGTATAGTATTTCTGCTCCAGTCGAACTATATCTAGGTCTTCGCAGAATTTTTTGCATTTCAACTGAGTTTTTTTTTCTTTGTTTCGTATTATTCGTGAATGTTCTAATTATTTTACTTGTTACACATTCGAATTATTTGTCGGTTCTAATTATTGTACTTGTTACATTTTTGAACTATTGAAAATTCTAATTGTGTCTTTGTAACTGTTTAAAAACTCTAATTACCATTACGTTTTAAGCAATCTTTTTCAAATTTTCTTCCCCGAAACTTTTCCTTGTTTAACGCAAACTCACAAAGAAAGAAACGAAACTCAGCGTGCAAAACTAAACTCATCGACTAAAAACAGCACGACATTTCCTCAACTTTTACATTTGTTTTCCTGTATTGAAAACGTGTACTTGAACAACTATTTGCCAACAGGGGAGACCATTGCATACTTTCATCACATACAAGACTACTGCACGTATCATGAAAAGAATTTAACATCATTTTGTCGTGATAAATTGACCATCATGTACTGTCGTGTAATATTGCTCCAACCACACAACTCTTCGCTGTAACAAATCGAAATTTTAATCTTACTCTTCTTGTACAACGTATTTAGGGTGTTACCGAAAGGGCAACTTCATGATCTTTGGAAAGCACTGTCGTCCAATGAAGTGATTGGCTTTGAGAAATTAACAGAATTTTTGACGAAAGTCTCGCAAGAAATAAAACGTTCCCAGACTCAAGCACTGAACGTGGAGCAAACTTTAAAAGAGTAGGATATCATTTTATATCATACAATATACCGTAGATAAAAAAAATCTACAAAATATTTGCTCAGTTTTGTTTTTCCTGTAAATTTTAAAAGGCTTTTATCAATACTCCTATTTTTGGATGCATATTTTCAGGCAAGTTGAAGTTCACGAAATGGAAATACAAAAGTTGTATGAAAAAATGGACACAAAACTACAAACAGAAAAAAAAGACATCAGCTTTCATGTACGCATTTCATTATATCGCAGTTTAAATATAGCTACGAGTATTGTTAGTGTGCTAGAGCTATCTGTTCAAAATAGTTGCGCATTCTTTGAACTGTTTAGGATAAAACTACTGTATGAATCAAGTTGGTTTTTATATTTTTATTATTCAAACAGCATGAGAAGAAAGAGAGAGAAATCCGTGAAGAATATCAAAATGAAATGATTTTGAAAGAGAGAGAATTACAAGAACTATTGAGTCAACAACAAGAAGTAAGTTAGTTTGTGTACTTTACGTCAATCACAATGGATGGCGTGTATTCGTAGGGTATCTTACGCACTTTCTCTGACCATCACTTTTGTTTTTCTTTAAGTTGGAGAAGAAAATTAAACATCTTAATCAAGTAGACACGAACGTGAGAGAGGAGAATATCCGACTACAAGAGGTATTAACAAACTAGACGCTTTGTACATGTCTAATATAGCGGCGATCTATACCGTAAGATCAAAACAAAAAAAAATTTGAAGAAAGTTGTATCGTTCAAAACCAATTTCCAAGCGTTCGGGTTGACTTCGTTAAATTTCAAGCAAATTGGCATGTGCCAACAATTTGAACAGATAAAATCTGATTGTTTTCTTACAAACTTAATTTTAGGCAAACGCGGAATTACAAATTAAGCTTGACGAATCGAGTAGTCATTTACAAGACACGAAGTCTTATGTACAACACTTACAATCTTTGACGAATGAAGAAAGAAAAGAAAGACAGAGGTACGAATTTTCACTTCTTGCTAAATATTTGATAACTAGAAAACTGAACCCCAGAAATAAATCACAACATTATACCTCAAATTTAAAGTATCCAATCAAAACGTTACGATTGTGCCACGTGAGCATGATACGTCATCGTTTGCTGAGCATACCTTAAAGGTTTGCCGGGGAACGATAGGGTGAAGTATTATTCGCGCAAGTCACGCGAGACTTCGCGGTATTAAAACAGACAGGAAGACTTCATGTCTATTAAACATGGCCGAAGAAGATCTAAACGATCTAAAAGAAGATTGAAACTACACGTTGTTACTAGTTTCAATCGTGTGCTTCTGCTCTACTATAGCGCTGAACTGATAGTCCCCCATCCTTCATTTTGATCCTTGAAGGATCCATTTTGATCCTTGAAGGATTCATTTGAATCCTTCATTTTGATCCGATGCAACTACAGGGGGGTACCCAAAGTAACTGATCGACTGGTACGAATGTGATCCCCTATGATGTAATCCTTAAAGAAGCCTCTTCACACCCCCCTGTAAAAACCACTCGAAACGGTGCTTCAAAAGCCAATATAGTGTGGAGGCGTTGCTCCGGAAGCTCTTTAATTTTGTTTTCATTGCGAGCTCCACATTCCAATACAAATATCTGAGACTGATTAAAATCATTGGTCCCAATCAACAGACGCTTACCATCCAACCACTTTGATACAAACCGTATCGCCACCATTGGATTAGCAAGCTTGCAACATGTTGTGACCTTATCTCTGATCTATATGCATAAAGCGAACTGTATTGATATTCCAAAAGCATTTCGTATTTGCACTGGATATTGAATTTCTGAGTTACGAGGACAGCCTTTGTGATTAAGTACTTTGTATGACAACACCAAGAGTTTAAAGTTTCTTGCGAAAACTCCGCATCCGTGCACCTTTTTACTTGGAGGAGTGCCCTTCCGATCCTTCCAGAGTTGTAACCGAACACTTTGGTATTTTAATGTTCGTCGTATCGTGAGTATTGACAGCTGATCGTAGCCAAGAGCACCCAAGCATTTGTGGAATGATGTTGTCAATTTAGTTAGTCTGTTCAAGAACGGTCATTTTTCGTGTGGAAAACTAAGTTACATACATTGTCGAAGAGTTCTATATGATCTGCGAACACAACGCTTAAAGATCTTGTGGATTTTCAAGGAGAGTTCGAAGTGAAAATGAGCACGGGTGTTGTAAAGGTATGCGTCATTATTATCTGTTGCTTAAGAAGATATTTACACTTTGTTTTACAACATATTCTTCGACATTTAGCTGGTATTAAAACTTAACCACACACGATAGTACATAACTCCGCAAATAACATTGATTTAGTTCTATAAACTATACCGTGTATCATTAGTCTATATATTCCATAAGATCATTGAGCGTGTGTGATATTTTTGTTGTCAGTTTAGCCAGATATAGTTAAGGCAGTAATTTTTCGTTAACACGACAGCTTAGAAATGTATTATAGCTGACTAGTTGTAGAAAGGCAATACTATCATAAATTTTTTCGACACTTTTGTACAAGCATTTCCTTAAATTGCAAGATATTCACTCAACACTAATGCTTTACATAGTTACATAATATTTAAGATCAAAGACTATCAACTGCGCTTAATTTACTATAGCAAATTATGGGAATTTTAAGCTACGAGGTGGACGAAGTTACCAGTATTTGTTTAGAATTGATTTCCAAGAGATTTTCATGCAACTGACAAACTCTAATATAACTATGTTGGCATAAACGTTCAGTGTAACATGAAATAGTAGTTACTGTTATATCATGCACATGCAGCATATTCATTTGAATGTTGTTCCATAGTTTATCATGGCACACAACTTTCGCGTTTTAGACTTAGTTGCATGTATACATCAGGCAAACTCAAAGTACAGCTAAAGTTGCCACGCATTTCATTGGCAAAGTATACTTCGCTAGATAGGATGACGGCAGGTAATATTCACGTTCTCATGCATGAAAAAATGATGCCCATTCTTGGACGAAACTGTTATCTTGAAATTCGCTGCTCTACAAAGCTTTTTGAAACTCTCAAATATCTTATTACTCAAGTGCTTGAAATATTCAAACATTTTTCAAACCAGACTACATGCTGGTAAAGGAAAACATATCAAGCGCTTGATAAGTCTTACACATTCACGAGAAATATTCTTATTAACGCCTTCATCTTTTATACCAGTAAATCCGTAATATCTTAGTTTAAAATTTACAAAAAAGTATGCCAACTTATAACACAGATATTTTGCTAAGGAATGAGAAAAATAAACATTGCTAAGGATATAAAACACTTGCTTTCCCCTAGTGTTCACACAGTATCCTGCTGAGTTTCATTAATATTAGTGGGCGTGCGTATATACATGAGAGTTTCTCGTCTTGGAAATGTTTAAGTTATGCGGAACTTGGTTTAGTAAAGTTGAACTTCACATTTATAGTTTATATAAAAGTTAACTGAGACACTGTGAAGCTTTGATTCACTGATATCTTCGCTTTGAAGCTTTGCATAGCGATTGTTTTAAATTTAAGTGCGTTTAACCTACAGATAAGTGATTAAACCAACCCATAGCTCATAAGTGGTATCACTTATCTTTGGATTTTAAGAAATTTACGGCGCATGGGCCAACATCTTATTCTCAGCCTCAATTTCAGGCGATATTGTAGTTCACTTAGTCGCATTTTGCAATCGAGGAAAAGCTGAACACTATATGACATGCCTTAGCTGTCGTGAAACGACTATACGGCATGGCTATACAGTCGTCGGAATCGCAAACAATTGCACTACATTAAGTGGTGAAAGAATTCATGTCTGCACTAGCCTTCAAATGATCAATGCCACACCCTTTATACCATGAAGTACTTCAAATGATTACCTGGATCATTAAGACAGTAGATTCACGTCTTGAACGACCAAACATAAGTTAGCGCCAAATAAAAGACCATTTCTTGACCACAAGACGTTGCCAAGCTTCATTTTTCATAATACTAAATTTGACCGAAAATTCATTATGCTAAAAAATAGAAGAATATGTTATCAGTAACGTTTTTCAAATAGAAATAAGTAACCTTAAATATCAAGTTATGAATTTATTTTACATGCTACATACATTCATTACAGATCGCACATGCAGTGCTTTTAACAAAAACACAATTTCTTCTTCAATTTTCTAATTTGTTTTGTGTTCGGTTTGCAGTCGAGATCGCCCGTAGAGCGATCGTATTCTTCCGCATCGTCGACGACATCAAGTCGACGCTCAGCAAGGCGAAAACGTCGCCGCATGAAGCACACAGTAATGCCGCTGAAAAAGCGAGCCGGCAAACGAGAAGAACCATGTGATGTTCATCGCGTTTCTAACTTGGGTAAGTAAAACTATATACACGTTATAGGCATCAGTTTGAGGATACACCACGTATATTTATTATTTGTTATTGTATATTTATTATATTTATATTCATTATATTTATACTATTTTCAAGTTAGTTGCACTGATGAAGGTTCGGGTTAATGGACCAAAAGCTTTGCAGTAATAAATATATGTGGTGCATCCTCAAACTGATGCTTATATTGTTGTTTGCGCCATGCAAAATTATAAAAATCAGTTATACACACATTGTCATCAGTGGCTGTAACTTGTTGACTCATTGAGTGACAATGCACTCCCGCGCACTCTACTTTGTTATTTTACTCTGTTTAGCACCTGAGGATTTTACTTTTCCGGAGGAAATCTTTTGTTTTTAATCATCAATTCAGTCAAGTGTACACAACGAGCCTTAACACAAGATTTCGAACTTTTTGATATATCTCCAACCACAAACTTATCTCGGAGCTTTTTTCGAGATATGAACTAATCCCTCAAAAAACTCATTTACTTCGTTTAGATATTGAAGAAATGGAGCAGTCAGCTTGTTTCTGGGTTTCAAAGAATGTAGATAGCCCAGCAGAACGAAATTTCAAGGAAGAATTGTTTGTAAACAAAGACGCTCCTTCGAGCGATGAGGATGTGTCGTTCTATGAAGAACGCAGTCATATCACAGAGGATCTCACGCAAGAGAATTACAAAACGCGCATTGATACACGATATGAGAGTCAGCAAGGTAACGAGCAAGAGCAATCTGACGCATTTTATGCTAATGAGAAAGAAAAATTTGACGCAAATTATGCTAATGAAGGAGGTGACGCAAGGTATTTTGAAGAGAAAACCTTTTACGGTGTGCGCAAAGGAAAGACTTCTGATGGAACAAGTTTAGAACGAGTCTCCCCTCTTCCGTCGCCTCGCAACCGATCAGGTATAAGTTCATTGTCTGATGATGGTCAAAGTGGGTTCAGTAGTGAGGGCCAAATGCGTGTTGGGTGGACCTCCGATGTAGGCGCATCGTCGGGGCCTGAGTACTGGAGTGGAGAATCTGATGGTGAAGGAGGGAGAAGAAGCAGTACCGGGGAAATTTATGGATATCGAAAGAAAGATGGGGATAAACGACCATCAGGTAAAACTGGATTCAATATACGACCGTTCATATGAATACTTCATCACTTTATGTTTGCTTTCTAGAATTTCCAACAAGAAAATTCCGAGAAAAGAATAACAACGAGGGAAATGTTGTCATAGCAACTGACGTCACGACGACCGAAGTAAAAGAAGTTCAAAATGTTGAAAATGAGGAAAGAAAGTATGAAAGCAGAGAAAATGGAGAGTTTTACACAAAAGAGGAGCAAGAAATTTTGCATTCTGATTACAATGGCTGGGGTTTTGCACCGAGTATTAATACCCGAGGGGACATTGATCATAAAGCTTCCAACCAACGCGATGAGGTACCATTACCCGGTGGGAAAGGAAACAAGCAGAACACATACCCATCCTCGGACACAGAACTGGTCAACTTCCGAAGTTTTGATGTCGAAATAGAACGTCAAAGTGATCGTTCACTTCCGCTAGGCGGCCATAAGACTAAGACCCAGTACTATTCGGTCGAAGATCTCATGCGCGCCGCCAAGGAAGAGGAGGAGGCTGGTGACAAGAAACAAGACAGCGGCTCTGATGGACCCGAAATACCGCGAACATACGAAAATCTCGAGCACTACACTGAAACCCCGCGCGAGGAACCCGAACCACGATCAGATGTAGTGACCAGTGCTCTTGAAGTTAGCGGGCAACGGCCTCTTCTTGTTCCAAGGAAAGACAAGGAATTTGACGGTACCAGTAAGGAAAACTCTGAAAGTGGAAAACCTGATGATCAAGCGGGAACGTATGAGGATAAGTATGTGTATGAGGAAAGCAAAGAGTTCTATGGTTATAGGCGCGTGAAGTCTGGAGAAGAGTATGAGAGTGCAAATAAAGAGAATTTGAGCCCACAAAATGGTAATGAAGACAGCGGTCGTCCTACAGAGGATGAAAACTACAAACATACGAGAGCTGGTGACGAACCACGAGAATCTCCGAGAGTTAGCCGAGTAAGACCCGAAGATGATGATCGTATATTTGAAGAAAGTCGAGAGTTTCGAGGCTACAGACATCCGAAGACTGGGGGAGAATCTCGTTCTTTTACACGCCCGCGCTATGAAGAAAACACGACCAGCGGTGACCAATCAACTAATTCAAAATTAGAAGAAACAAAAGAGTTCTATGGCTACAGAACTTCAACAACTGGGCCCGAATCTGGTAAGAGTCCACGATACGAGCATGTCAGCGGTAAACCACCTTCAGGGACATCATGGCAGCAAAATAAAAATGGATCTCGACAATCTAGAGCTACAACACGAAAAGTAACGACTAGCAGCGAGTTCTACGGTTATCGAAGAACTAACTCGTCTGAGAATATTTCTTCAAATCAAGATGGTAAAACACTGACAACCAGCCAAGAAGTGTTTGGTTTTAGAAAAACTGGTTCTCTGGAGAATATCTCGTCCCAAGGTGAACGTGACGGTCAAAAATGGGAACAGAGTCATGAAGTATTTGGGTTTCGTAGTGGTTCCACTGAAAATGTTGCAAAAGATTCATCCCGGGGGGTTCAACAGAGCAAAGAGTTTTATGGATTTCGTCGCAAGACTGGTTCTACTGAGAATATACCACAAGATTCGTCTCGTAAGGCTCCAGACAATGAGATATGGGAAGAGAGTAAGGAGTTTTTTGGCTTCAGGAGACGACAAATTGTTGATGATGGCTCACATGTGGCGGTCAGCGAACATTACAGACCACCGTCACCGCAGGTGAGGAGACTGGGGCCTGGTGATGAGAAGCTGCTGCGCCTGGAGTCAGCGGAAGATGTTAGAAAACGAGATACAAATGCGAAAAGTAAAAGTGGAAGACTGGAATCTAGTGAGCATGTGACAAAATCAACTACGAGTGAAAATCTGATGAGCGTAGATGACGAACGGGGCAACGAAAAATATGAAGAAAGCAAAGAATTTTATGGATATAGACGTGGAGGAAAGAAAACGAGTGATGAAACAAAATCAACAGAGAAAGAAATTTCAGCGATGTTTGTTGAAGATGATGATTATGAAGGAAGCAAAGTTGTTGATGGCTACAGAACTGGCGAAGATGTCCCTCGATCAGCTGCCTACGACGAGTACCAAAGACCCGGTACAGAATTACCACCGGAGAAAGATTACTCCATCAAGGATCAATCTCGTACAACTACACGTGGTTATGACGTCACTACCAAGAGCATGAGTTACACAGAACGAAGCACACGTGAAACGCGCATGAGAGAACATTCACCAGAACCTGAAATCACGGACACAAAAACAGAAGATGTGTACATGCAACCTGATGACATCCCCCGAGATTACGATTCTCGGAACTATTACCCTACCCGGGACAAAGACCCTAGTGACATTGCACGTGATAGACACATGTTTAATGTCCTTGAGATCCCATCCTCAAAAAAAGTCATACCACTGGTCAGCGATGTCGCACCAGGATTTGAAACAACAGAGAAAACGAAACAATTGCATACTCGATCAGAACGCGATGCCTTACGACGTGAAGCGGGGCATTCCGAGACTCCGGAAAGTTCCGATCTCGGAATGAAAATGTTCCGACAAAGATCGTTGCCAAGGAAACACGGTCATCCGATAAGTTCCGATGACAAGACGAAGGAACTTCCAAGAAAAATGAAGAAATCGACGGACGAACCCGATTTGACGCGAGTTAATCCAGATTTCGCTGAGAAATTTCGAGAAATCACTGAGAAACGGCAGAACAAAGCGAAAACACAAACCACGATGAAGACAACGACAAAAAGTGCGGCGGAGAGTTGTAATAAAAATGTCGGAGAACTGGTGAATGTTTTCAATACACTTGAGCACAAAGGTGACACACAAAGAACGACAAAAACGACCACGACACGCGAGACCACACGCGAAGATACGCGCGACAAACACGTCTGGAGATCCGACCGTGACGTAATCACTAAACAAGAAGCAATGGATGTTGAATCTTTTCCCTCGGATGAATCAGCGCGTGGACCACCCGCGAGACGTGGTAGAGCATCGGGAATTCCCAAGCCGTGGTCGTACACTCCGTATAGACCCGAGACACGACCGAAACTTTACGATCGGAGCTTCCGAAGTCGTGACGATGATGACGAAGTCTATCGCGCACAAATCAGGAAAGGAAGAGAGGAAAAATGGAGAGAAAGTAGATCTTCAAGGAAGAAAAAATACGACTCAAAATCGGATGGTGAAATTGAAGGATTCAAGAGTAGACCTTTCGGTGACCGCGTTATAACACCAGGAACGCCGGTTAATATCAGACTGTATGGCATGAATATTAACAAAACCAACCAAGATAGATCAAGCGAGTTGAACTGGGAAATTTTCACAAACTCTGAAGTGCCTGTCAGTGAGGATATTGATCAAACCCAAGTGGAAAACCAGCCATTCAGTATGGAACAAATGCCGGGGGTTGAAAAACCTGTGGACGAAACTGTTGACAAAACTCAAATGAACAAAGCGCAGTTTCAAGTGAGTGAAATACCTGGAGATGAAGCTCTTACAGTTGAACCAAGCATCGATCGAAGTCATTTGAGAACTTCTCTTGATATAAATTTCCAGTCTGAAGGACAAGAAATGAAGTGGAGTCATCTTCCGGTATCTAAAGCCCGATCGGAGAAAGAACCTAGAGCGGATACTACAGAGGAAAACCAAAAGGAACCTCAACAAGACAAACCTCCTGAACGCTATCCTTCCATGACACGCCCCTACGAGAAAAAACCCTTGGAGAAACGTCCCTCGGACGAAAGTCCCTCGGATAAACGAGCCACTGAGAAAACGCCATCGAGTGTACCTTCGGATATGGAAATACCTGTAAAAACAGAGCAAGTTACCGAAACCAATGAACAACCGGATGGACTTGTTATAGAAATTCAATACACAGAAATTGATAAAGATGAGAATAGATCACTGGAGAAAAATACCCGTCGGGAAAAAAGTACCTTATCGGAAGAAAGTAGCTTCTCGCGTGAAGATAATGTTTTGCGTTCTAGCACGCCAAAAGACAAGCCAAGATCGCCTGGAAGAAGCGACGATATTTATGATGAAGACTCGCATCATAAAACGCACGAAGAATCCTCATCTACAGAGAGACACGAGTCACGCGAGACACACGTGGACCACACGGTTCACACGACACGAACCACGAAGACTACTCGCACAGAGACCACGGAAACGATTGTGAAAAAATATCGTACGCCAAGTTCGGGGCCTGAAACTTCTGAACCTGATTTCATAGTTCCGGTTAGAAGTGAACCCGACTCGACTGAACGTACAAGTAGCAGACCTGAGACTAAACCTGCAGATTTTACATCTTCAAATCAAGAGCCTATCACGCCTGAAAGAAGTCAGCCTGATTATGCGGAGCCTGAATGCAGGCCACCTCAACCTGATGTACCAGACGGAGAGGAACCTAGTGAGGAACCATCGCTTATTGCGCATGAGTACATCGTAATGAACAAGGACACAGGTGGCCCAGTCAATTTGACAATGCTTGGAAGAGTTGGTGACCATGACGATGAAGATTACTTGTCTTCCCAGAGTAGAGAAGATCTTTTCCTTCATACAAGACTGAAAATGGTGACAGAAAAAAAGAAGACGCCCACTCAAAAACGGCCAGATGACGCGCATCTTTTAGAACCAAAAACCGCTGATCAAGACGATGTTGAGAATGAAGGCGCGCTTACGGACAGTGATGATGAATTTGATACTAATGAACAACCCGGCGAACAACTTCTTATTCCAATTTCTGGAAAAATTCACGAACGCATCAAAAAAGACCAGCGAAACAAACCAAGTCAGACCGCTGACATTTCTATACCGCAGGATCAAGTGGATGAATCAGTTTTCAAAACAGACCACGCAACACGCGAGGAAACAACGCGTGATTCTTTGGTGTTCATTCCGGAAGAACCTGTTTCAGAGATCGTGGATTCCTCGAGGGAACCTGAAAAGCCTGAAGTGGTGGCGGAGTTTGGTGAACCTATCGATGACACGGAAATGCAAAAAGATAAAATTCAAACTATCGAAATTGCTGAGTTGCCAATCTTTGATGATTTTAATGCAGAATCAGTACCGCCAAATGATGTTATTATACCTCCAGAGGAAGTCAACGAAGAAATTTCCAAAGAACGCACATCGTCGCCCACACTACCTGAGTTGAAACATGAAACTATTGACGAAAGTATCACAGCAGAAAAACATGATACAAACTTGAATATACCAGATATTCCTGAAACCAAACCTGTTGAACCGGTTGACGAAGTTATCAATCCTAGTGCCCAAGCCTCTAGGGACGTCTGCATTCCAGATTTAGAAGAAACCTTTCCTGAAATAAGACAACCTGCAACACCTGTTTTGATTGACGAGACTGTCGCTTCTGAAAAAAAGAAAACAGAAATCGATCTCCCTATTTTCGAGGAAACTAAACCGTCTCTACCGGTAGATGAAGACGTCATCCTAAGCGAACCAATCGGGAAGCAAGTCTACATTCCAGATTTCCAAGAATTTATTCCAGAAAAGGAAAAACCGGTTATTCCAGTTGACGAAAACGTGACTTCGGACAAGAAGGAAAATGACATTGATTTACCGGAGTTACAGATTGCAGAACCGGAACGACAAGCCCCTGAACCAATCACAGAGCAGATCGATACGGATGAGCCAATCACGAGCGAGATATATATTCCAGATATTGCAGAAACTGAATTTCAAGAAGTTGTTCCAGAGTTTCCAGAATCAAACGTGGCGAATGAAGACCGGGAGGTCCCGTGTGACGACGATACGGCGAATGTTGAACTGCCGGGCTTTCAGGAGGCGGTACAAGAGCCCGTACGGAACTTCGCTACCACGGAAAGTGATCTTGAGGTCGAGGCTTCGACTATTTCTCAGGAGTTGTCAGAAGACGAGTTCGACGCGGCAAAAAAACCGGAGAAAGATACCCCGGAAAAGGATACATCGGAGAAACAGACCCCGGAAGAAGATACCACGGAGAAAGAAACCTCAAGACGATATAGAGATGAAACATGGTCGGAAACAATTGAGAATAAAACTGTGCGCGAAACACGAACAACCGAGACGGTCACTATTGAAGAGAGAACCGTCAGAAAATACATTTCTCCTCCGAAACAGAACGAGCCTGTTTCACCTTCAAAGACTGTTCCTTTTGCTGGCCCAATAGAATCTAAAGAGTCGGGTGAGAGTTCTGCTGAACCGAGCCCACAATCATCTGGTGCGTCAGCGGATGCTAGTAGTGACGTCACACCGGAAGCCGACAAATCAGAAGTTTTGAAACGATCAAAACGTAGACGGGGCAATCGTTTTGATAATATTAAGAAATCCGGATCTCTTGTACCGGAGTTGGTAGTCAGGGAGGAGTCTCCTGTGGACGTACCCGTAGTAGTTGAGAATGAACAGCCTGTGTTCAGTGTTCCCGAGTTTACCCCCCAGCAAGAGATTGGTCAATTGCGACCTGAGATGTATTTGCTCGACAGTGATGACGAAAATCAGGGGGGAGATGTGAGTGAACCAAAGGAAGAAGAGGTTTTGAAGGAATTGTGCGTTCCTGAGGAAGACAAAGTAGATGAAGAAACTCCACGTGATGAGGATGAACCCGGGGAGGACGAAATGCCGCCAAGAGATGAGCTATCACCAGAGCTCATTGATGAGCTGCTTGAAAATGAGGTCCTGGGTCTGACTGAGGAAAAACTGGAAGGAAAAGAAGTTGTGGAAGAAATCTCGAAAGATGACGTGAAGGTAAGATTGTCGCCCTACACACACAAGACTACTGCATTTATAATAAACTAACATCATTTACACCGCTATATATTTTCGTTCAATACTTAAATTTGGCAATACTAACTAGATTTTATAAACGAGTAACGAATACCCCCTAATTTTATCTAGCAACCAGAGTTACAAGAAATGCCAGATGAAGAACCAATAGAAGAACAAGTTACTGAAAGCATTTTACCTGAAAAAAAATTATATGATGACGACGTTCCTCAGGAAATCGTAGAAAACATTCAGAAATCTGCAAAAAAAGAGGAAGCACAATTTTCAGATAAAGAAGATGGGGAATTACCAAGGGAAGAAGAAATTGAAAAGGTAAAACTGATTCTTGGATATTTTACTACAACGAAAAAAATTCCATGTTAGTTCACTTCAAGGCTAGCCATATTGTATCACAATCATAATTAGCAAGTCAAAAAGTGTATTTTCCTAAAGCTATTAAATTGGAAATGTAAAGTGCTTGCTATTAACAGTATATTTAAACAGCATTGTTTTTTTACTTTTGACAGGCTATAACGGAAGAAACACAAGCAGTTAGCTCTCAAGGTGAAGCAGGAGAAAAAGATGAGGAAGTCTCTAAAATTTCGGCAGAACAGATTCCTAGAGGTGAAAATATTGAAGTCATAGTCTTACCCGAATTTGCCCGCGAAGAATCTCAAGAAGAAGTGCCTGAAGAGACACCCGAAAAATCAGGCCCTGAAGAAGAGGCTGTTCCGAGAACGGGAGATTTTGAAGAAATCCTCATCGAAGATTTGAAGAAAGATGATGAGGTTGATGACCAAAATGATGACGTCACTGACAAAGATGATGACGTCACGGTTAAAGATGATGACGTAATTGTTACGGGTGGTAGAGAGGAAAACACTGTGGAAACTGTTACAATTGAGAAAACGCATTCAAAAGTTTCAACCACTGTAACTGAGATTACTACCACCAAATACCCCTCATTACCCACAGATGTCCCAACTACAACCAACAATGTCCCCAAGGATCCCGAAGAATGCCTTAGCGATGATGAACTTGAGTACGTTGTTATCCTTCCGGATAAGCCAGATGAAGTTATTAAACCTTGCGAGGAGGTTGAAATGGTCGAAGGAGTTCCCGATGAGCAGCCGACGTACGAGGAAAAACCAACCGAAGTTCACCCGAGCTCAGAATCCGACAAGGAATCGTCGGACTCTCGGTCATCTGCGGCGGAATCCGATGATGAACGAACAGATAGCAGTGTCGGTAAAGTTGTCGTGATTGATACAGCCAAAAAAGATGAAGTCACGGAAACTGTTTTGGGAATCGTAGAAATGAACTACGAGAAACCAGAAGAAATTGTCATAATAGACACGACAATAGAGATACAAGAAATACCGGAAGTTGAGCCCACGAAATCTTCAGAATTGGACAGTGACGTCCCCGAATACGTTCCGATACACGACGATGTTCCGACTCGCGAAGACGTAGCCACTTCCGAGCACGTTCCGGTCGATGAAACACCAGAAGAACAATTAAATATCGTTCCTGAAGACAAACCGTCTCCAGATGAAGAGGATCAACAGGTACCTCAAGGGATACCTGACAGTACTGTTGAGACTATCATTGTTGAGAAGACAAGTACACAAATATCCACAACCATCACAGCAATCACTGATGAATCTGAAGAGACAAGGAAAGATGTTTGCGTAACCTTTGCACCGGATGATGGCGTTCCTTCCGAAGAGTTTTCGACGCCCGAAGACAGTCCGACATTCCGCGATATTCCGACAACTGAACATGCTCTGATGTCTGAGACTTGCCAAATAGAAACAGCAGCAGGAGATATGTCGGTCGATAAAATCCCCGAGGAAGTTACCCCGGAAGAAAATACCTACGAAAAACTCACCCCGGAAGAAGATATACACGAGAAAGTTATCCCGGAAAAAGATACCCACGAGAAACTCACCCCGGAAGAAGATATACACGAGAACGTTACCCTGGAAGAAGATACCTTCGAGAAAGTCATCCCAGAAGATATCCACGAGAAAGTTACCCCGGAAGAAGATACCCACGAGAAAGTTACCCCGGAAGAAGATATCCACGAAAACGTTACCCTGGAAGAAGATACCTTCGAGAAAGTCACCACAGAAGAAGGTACCCACGAGAAAGTTACCCCGGAAGAAGATACCTGCGAGAAGAGAGATACTCCTGAGTTTGACATCAGGATTGTCGTCGAGTCTAAATCGCCGTCTTCATCTTCATCTTCTACCGAGACAAGCGATGATGATCAAACTAAATCCGAGACAACAGTGGAGACTATTATTGTCAAGAAAACACATTCCAATGTATCAACAACTATCACCGAAATCACCTCAAATGCTCCTGATTATCCACCAGGATCTCCTTATAATTATCCACCAGGATCCCCAACCTATGCACAAGTTGTTGCAGGTGAAACAGGAACTCCTGTCATGGAACCCCCAATCGATGAAGAGATTCCAAAGTCTGAGTTTACGCCAACCTTTCAAGGATGTCCAATACCTTCCGAGTGTCTTCCGATGGCCGAAAGTGTCCCGAAGACAGTCACCGTCATTTCGACCGACGCTCCGAGCACTGAAGCAGATGACGAGACAAGTCCGACAGTGGACTATAGTGAAGGACTCGTAACAGAAATTTTACATGAAGTAGGAGATATTAGTAACATTGAGACGCAAACAGAGAGTTCTGACGTGTACAATGAAACGACGCAGACCGATGGCACGACGAAGGAAACCGATGAGATGACGACACAAACCAAGTGGACATCTTTGCTGACTCAAGATGCTTCCAGCATGACTCCAAAGAGGACTCTAAGTGATTCTGAAATTCAGACTGAAATCGCACAAGACAGCGCTTCGACACAAACAGACCACAAGGACTCTCAGTGGCACATGAATACACGAACTGTCGAAGAATTCCGAGAATCATCCGAAGAAGTTACGAACATGACCCGAGAGTGTTTCGATCATGACACACAAACAGATGTCACTAAAGTGACTGCAGAATCTGGCTCAATGACCGACGATGATTTACGAGTTATTCCGACGACGCACGAAGGTACTCAAACTGAAGAAGGAAGATGGGAGAATGAAGTAACGAGGATAACACGACGGACTACGACTGAGACACGAACTGAGGATACTTATGAGACAAGAACCTCGCCAAGAAAAGATATCAAATCTGATTGCCCAGTTTGTTTACAGTCTTTAGACGCCACGAATTACTCGTTCATCAAAGTGAAAGACCTTTCTCAGTTTGCAGCCATGGAAGAACGTTCGAGTCAATACGAAGAAAGACCACATACCTCCAAAGACGAATCGGGAGAAAGAGAGTCTTCAAGGGAAGGTGGCGAATATATAAGTACAACGGAGAAAGAATCGGGACAAGAAGGGTACTCGAGGGATCATATGGGATACGAAAAATCTGAACGAGAAGGCAGTGGATATTCGCATACATCGAGATCACAAGAATCACGTACCGAGGAAGCTGATGAATATACTAGTACGATAAGGGATATTGGTGAGTATTCTAGGACAACTAGAGAAGAACGGGAACAAGTCATAGAGAGCTCGGCCGAGGCTTCGAGTGAAGCACATTTCTCGATACGTATCGATGGTGATGAGAAGTGCTTACTGTATTGTCGTCGACCTGGCAATCACGCATGCGCATTAGAAAAACTGGCAGCCATTATAGAAGCCTATAGAAAGTCTACTGCATCGAGTACTGCAGAAAACGAACAAACGTCAGAAGGTGGACAGAAGGTAGAAAGTGGCGAGTATGGTGACAATGTGGAGCCTGGCACTGGTGATACCATTGGTCACCAACGTCGTGACGTTGGCGTACAAACTGAAAGCACATTACTTCCGGCAGATTTTGAAGTTTTCAGTCCTAAAGATTTCGAGATTTACTACAATGAACAGAAATCGCCCTGGTTTGTATAGAAAATTTATTACTTGGAGAAATGTAACGCACTTGGAATGTATTATACTATAGCAATCTCATAATGTAGCCTTACATCACTTGCCTAATTCACTAAGTTTACTAAATAAACTTTAATTTTGTTACTCACTCAAGGTGAATTTGGGCTATATTCTAGTTTATTATCACAGTACTAACTTCATAGGAAATCCCATGGACATTCAGTTTCAGAGAATATTGAACTAATTCAATGTAATCCTTATAAATTCATTGTGATGTCATTAACATTTAATGCATTGATTAGAAATGTTGCGCTGAAAGGCAGAATATACGTAGCATACTAAAATAGAGAGACATATTTTCATTGTATACAATTGTTGTCTAATAAATGGACTAATAATTTTTTGTTTGTGTTTGTTTTGTTGCATTGCGAAGCTGTCCGCACGCATGCGTTCAAGCCTCCGTATCCCGAAGTCCGCATAATATAAAGTCCCAAATCCGCATTCAACAATTCATTGAGGTCTCTTAAACAGCATGTAGAACACGATTGACAGACACGGTCAATTTTTTCAGCCGTCATTTACTGTCAAAAAGACGTCTTAGTGGCTCATTGTTTGCGCAGAAGATTTCTCCATAATCTTTATCCTTAACTCGCCCAATCCTTTAAACACGTTTTAAATTAATCCAATCAAACATATCTTTCAAGTTATAATTGACAGACGAGCAAAACCCCGCAACAAACTTATATACTGAATGGCTTGAATCACCACAGTTTTTCACCGATAAAAATTTTGCCCTTCGTATAACCTACGATGTCTTATATTGCTCCAGGCTAAATTTTGAGTATTTTCATAACATTCAAACCAATTATGGTTATCGGTAATGGTTATGATTATTGCAATACATTTTAACCCACCCGATCCTATAATTACTTAAAGTGCGTTAATGTTTTACCAGGACGGCGATGACTATAGCGCAAAGAATGCAAATGGAACATGAAAACTTAATGAAACAACTAGACATGTTAAGGTAAGCGAAATATGAAAGATATCTCTGTTGGGAATTGAAGTTGATGAATTTCAATTATTTGTTGCACGCCAAGTAAGATTCCTCGTTTGTGACGAACAAAGGATGTAGCCAGGATAGTGTACGAGTCAGTATAGTGCACAAAATGGTTGTGAGAAATTGAAAAGGACCTGAATCTCTGAGCTAAAGATGTTGATGAATTTTCAACCGTGCGAGGGAAAAGAGAGAGCTAGTCGTTTGAATGAAGATGAAGCAATATACACCACGCGCAGTTAGGAGATTATGCAGAAGGAAGATCAAACGAATGATTCTATCTCGAAAACTCACCATGTTTGCTTGGTCTTGTTTTTCTTTTTGTTTCGACTTCACGTAGTCTTACTGACATCATGACATTGTTCAAAAATATGAGCAGGAAATGCTGTAATAAAAAAAAAAAGAAAGTTGAAATAAGGATATACGCAAAGCACAAAATGTCAGTTTTAACTATTTTTTCGTACACAGAAGAGTTGTCTCTGTAGCGTTGCCTTACGAGCAAACTGTCCGCTCCACAAGGTAAAGTAACGCGTTGTATTAAGAGTATGTTATGTCTATATATTCTAGAGAAGTGAATCAGAAATTACGAGATCAAAAAGACGCGATTCAAGCCGAGCATGAAGCAGTAAGTGACAAGATGGAAATATAAATTATGAAAAGATGAAAATTCAAGTAGTTGAGGTTCTTTTTCTACCGCTAGTGTCGCAGAATTAATTATTTAGCCAATTCAACAAAATATCTTTCGGATATTAGATTAGTTATCTAAACTGCAACTCATGCGGTCAATACAGACTATTTATTAAAACATATTTGACGAAAAAAATAAAATTACGTTTGCAAACCATAAAATGACGTTTTAAATATCAAATGACTTGGTTCTATAAAAACTGTTACTTTCGCGGTTTTAAATTTTTTGAAGAAGAACTGTTTTCTTTTCAGACACTGGAGCGTTCTCCAAAGAGAGAACATAAGCCGGTCACCCGGCAAGGATCTGAAATGTCTAAATATTTCGAAACGTTTCAAGGAAGTTCAGGGGGAGGAAGGACTGACTCAAGATTGGAATCTGTCAATGAGTCGGCAGACGCGTCTTCCAGGTATAGAAAAGATCAGCGAGAACTTAATATGGAACAATTCTAGATTTACAACGGGAAGATTTTGCTATTGAAAGTCAGTCACTGCATGTGAGCTGGTTGTTATCTTATTTTTGATATAATACTCGCAGCTGTAGGAGAGGGACGAATATTTTGAAAAAAATCGTTTTGGTATTATTCGCACCCATTGTCAAATCTAAAGCTCGCTAATTTGTAATTATTGACGTACTCGTAGTCAAATTTAAAGCTTCCTTTTGGTCATAAAATGGCGTGCTTTAACCATTGGCTTTAACTCTTTTTCAGTTCTATTCCGGGGAAACGAAAATTGAGACGAACCAAAGCATCCTCAGTACAATCTACTCACACACCGTATGCTAACGATTAATAAAACTCTTTTAGTGATATCCGCAGCCTAGCAGTATAGCTAGTCTAACACGTTTCTTCATTTCTCAGAAGCAGTGCAAGTCAGAATGCATTGGAGTTCGCAAGCGTGGCAGACGGCGCAGAATTTGAAAGTGATAAAGTTTTTGAAGATGGTGAATTGAATGAAGCTGAAAGACTTCAATTCTTGGAGAAAGTTGATCAGATTCATCAATCAACTAGTAAGTGAAATTGTTATCAGAACATAGTTGTGATGAAATGAAAGTTGATCACTGACCTGATGAAAAGATTTGTCGACTATGGGCCTGTTTACATGGAAGCGAGTTACTCGGCTAACCGAGTAACTCGCTTTGCCGAGACGAGCAAGCACTATGTGTACATGTGACCGAGTAACCCGGCTTATATTCCCATCCGAATCAAAAATAGGGTACAGCGCTTCTACTTTGAAGGAAAATAATGACACGATGTGGAACTGACGAGAATTCTCCTGGCCTAGCCGGGTTTCCCGTCGAAAAGTGTTTACATGGACCAACCGAGTTACTCGCCTTGCCGAGATCTCGGCAGCAAAAGCCGGGATCTCGGCTAGGCGAGTAACTCGGTTGTTCCATGTAAACAGCCAGCCGGGCAAACTACTTATTTTATAGAATAGCCGGGATTTCGATCCAGCCGAGTAACTCGCCTCCATATAAACAGGCCCTTAGAAAGCGGCCTGGAAGCCCCGTTCAAAATATTACGCGAACAGATGGCTGTGGAATGCATCATCATGTACCAGACTGTTGAGGCATGAACTCTAGAGCAATTTCGGTGACAGAAACGATTCAAGTCTTCAAGTGAAAAACATTTGTTGTCAACTGTTCAAACCGTCAAAGTGATGCGGTCAAACATTCATTTTGATCACAAATAATAGCAGGGGGGTTGGGGGTGGCAGGCATTTTGAAGTGCAAAAAGATATTACATGCACCCCAGACGTGCTACAAGTTTCCTTACAAAAAAGATCAAACTTGGCATAATTGGCTAATTCTGCAGTCGGGCCTGTAAGGTACCAGAAAGCCTAACTGAACCCTCCAGTCTTTTTTGGCAAACAGTGGCTTTTTTTATCCAAAGAACGCACTGTATAAACGATTCGGACCATTTCACGTCTACGTTTATACGCTATTCTGGTTTTACAAAAAAATAGACATTCATAATGCAGCCAGCCTTCACAATAACATTTGACTGAAATATTAGATTAGACTCACTGCTAATCATTCAAATATTTTATAACTAGGACTCAGACTTGCTTTAAGTCGGATATAACATCAAGATTTTGTTCATATGATATCTGTGATAGCAAAATGCCACAATTGCTTCAGCTTTTTACTATCAACCAGAAGTACGCAAGGGTCTCCCTTGACATGTAAAGTCGTAGTGTTAAAAAAACAAATTAAGTCAGCAGAGAGCTGTGGTAGTCATTGTGACTTAATGTTCAGGGTTAACAAGAGATCCTGTCAGAAAGCTTGTTCAAACTGGGTCTGCGCCATGCAATTTCATGTAACTCAACTCCAACATTGGCAATAAGATGACGTAAGGGTAGGCTGCCAGAAGAGAACAATTCATGAGTATCCAACTAACATTTACCAACAATAATTTATTGTAAAGCCAAACATCTGAGTTAGCTAACTTAAATCAGGTACACAGGTCTGGCTTCAGCCAATGAAGATGCCAGGGTCCCCCCTTGAAGAGTAAGATTGTCTGAGGTTAAAAAGAGTGAAATAAGTAAGGTGCTTTGGAGCATGTAGCATCTTACTGCCCAGGTTAAGATAACTGCAGTACGCTACAATATATCAAGATAATAAGACTGCTACAGAAAGAGCAGTGTCACCTAGTGTGCATAATTTCTGCGCATCTACGTATGAAATTTAAAAAGTTAGCCTATTTCTGCAAGTTCAATAAATCCAAGACGCCAGCCATCAAGTATAGCGCATAATCAAATGGCATACACCGAGTGTTCTACTTGACAACAAGGCATTAACATCACATTTTCTTTCTGTTTCAGACTTTTTCAGTGTTTAGATATTCCCAAAGTTGGGATGCGGAGCTACCCAAATCACGGAGATATCTGTATCACTGTGACACAACATTCGCCAAACCGCAGTCTAGCCCATCTTGTTCAATTTCAGCCCAGATTGAGATTAGCTGAAGTTATTCTAATAATCAATCACATTTTCCGCTGGAACTGAAATTTGTCTATGTAATCAGCCCCTAAGCACAATAATACACAGCACAAACATGATGCATGCAAGGAATGCCAAGATCCACATGATCATGCTTGAACTGCATACGGCTAACATGCTTTTTATAAACTAAAGAAGATTTTAGAATGTCATTTGGAAAGCACACATAAGAAGTCGAACATCTTAACACGTTAAAAACGATATTTCATGCTATTTGGGCTCAAAATTGACAAAATATACACAAATCAATGCAATACAGCAATAATATTCATTAAATTACGAACAAAAATAGCAGATTTATGCCCGCGTATTTTCATGTAGAAGAAAGAAATCTGATTTGATCCAAATTCTCTACAAATCCTACCTCTAAAGGCCTGTACATGAACTAGATTCCACGAATGACAAGTTGCCAGACTTGCCACAGTTCAAACTTGAAGGAACACATTCGAACGATAAATAAACACCCACTAAACACCTAAACAGTGCATCCACTTTGAAATTTAATTTACCGTGAACGGGAAATTTCATTCCAGTATCTTGCACTTCGTTTCCCACAACTGCATGAAAATAATAAATGATAATGAACACTCTTTCATAATCTCGAGTTCTTATAAATTGATTTGCACTTTGTGAGAGCCTGATACAAAACCATTTTATGCATGATAGGCTGCAAAAAGTCTAACTTTGAGACGTCGCGCTGCGCACTCAAATGTACACCAAATAATTTGTTTTGTTGCCGGGTAGTTCGTAACCATTACGTGAACTTTACCCTATGATAAAAAGTTACGATTTCATTGGTGAATTTTTGTGTGCAAGGTGTCCTTTTAGTGGTGCTTAAAAATTACTCCCTCCTGGAATAAAATGAAAGTTTTTGAATTAACATCAACGTCAACGGGACCAGGAGACCCTAAAATATCTATATTAAGTTGGGTTTTTCAGATATTTTACTAAATGCTTATTTGTAGAAGGTTTTTCATTTGGGACATTTTTTTATACACCCTGTAGAGTGCTGTAAAAAGTGAAGTCTCTTAAAATTCAATCCTCAAAAAAATAAAGCTAGTTTCGTTTGACTCTTGATGAGCAACAGTCTCTCAAAAAGCACCGAGTCTAGCCAGTCTAGCACCGCAGGGGCGGATCTAGGATTGTTTGTATGTTAGTCAAAAATTTTGTCAATGAACAGTATAGGGGGTTCATTCATAAATTTTCTTTGGGGGGGAACGGGTGCAAATACTGACCGCGTGTAAAGAAAATGGCCGTTTTGGGCAATATCAGGGCTCACTAGCATGCCTAGGAAATACATGCTGCGTGGC
The DNA here is from genome assembly GCA_025400095.1 of Phenganax marumi. NCBI lineage: Eukaryota > Metazoa > Cnidaria > Anthozoa > Malacalcyonacea > Clavulariidae > Phenganax > Phenganax marumi. The sequence continues at coordinate 31,508 of JAODVM010439382.1, forward strand.
ATCAATGTCATTTCGGGCATAGACAGCCCTAAGGCCTAGTAATCTGGTTTTAGGGCCCCAGAAACTCGCCCTCACAGCCGTCTGGAATAACTTTCCAGAGAATAAAGAATAACGCAATATTGGACTATTGGTCCATACCAGACCAATTATAATACATACCAAATATTAAAACTTCAAAAATTCACAATCACAAAATCACATTTATTCACGTATTATATTAGAAACGAAACACACACGACTACTCACCAAGACCTATCTAATATATTATATTTTTATATTTTTACTATTGTGGCAAAATAGATGCGTCATTGTGAACTATAAATATTAATAAACACGCCGAGTGGACGGAGAATTATGCAAATTTCATGCCTGTATAACATTTCACGCCGTGTTGTAGTCGCAGTTCGCAAAGCGTTAAAACGAACTCTATAGAGCCTTAGAAGTTAAATAATAGAATACAGATTTACCTAATTACAGTGCGACTTTGTCTTTCCATTCTCGAACAGACTGGGGAATGAGGGTTTCGGCGCTGAAATTTCGGCCGAGACGCATGCTGGAGGCACACCTCCATCTTACCTCTAGATCGATCAGACCAAACCTCCAGAACGATCATGATTTTCTGTCTCCATGGAAATTACCAAGTTCGCCAATCAGATTGATGAAAAACGCCACCAACATACCTCCAGAACGATCAGACCAAACCTCCAGAACGATCATGATTTGTATCTCCATGGAAATTACCAATTCGGCCAATCACATTGCTTAAATTTGACTCCAGAGCGAGCAAAACGCACGCGCGAGGGTCGAGGGCCAGGCCACTGTCCATTAATTTATTTTATACAGAGAGAAAAATTATCATGCAACTGTACGAATTTTTAACTGGACTGCGCTTTAGAAAATATATTTCACTTAATTCAATTAGTGCGGAAAATTTCACGTTAGTCGCGTGATCGGTGTGACTACCCCTAAATCCGCCCCTGTTCGGGTACTCGGAACTTGCATTTCTTTGGGTTAAACGTTAGTCCGCACTCTCTAAAACGCTGGAGAAGGGATTTTAGGGCTTCGTCGTGCTCCTCGTCCTATTGGTTGTAATTTCTTGACCGATCAAGACCGATCAGGCGGTCACAGAGACAGACACGTTCTCGAATCTCGACCTTGAAGGCCTGTGGAATTTCGACATTCAACAAGTGAAGTGAATTATGTCTTGTGTCAATATATTTAAATGCGTGCGGTCAGCGTTTCAACGCAGCGACTATGAGTATTTTCAAGGTTTATATAAAGAGCTAAACATTAAACGGGCGCGATTAACAACACCAGGTCACCAGCATGTGCCTCGGCCGAAATTTCAGCGCCGAAACGCTCATTCCCCAATCCCCAGTCTGTTCGAGAATGGAAAGACAAAGTCACACTGTAATCAGGTAAATCTGTATTCTATTATTTAACTTCTAAGGCTCTATAAAGTTCGTTTTATCGCTTTGCGAACTGCGACTACAACACGGCATGAAATTTTATACAGGCGTGAAATTTGCATAATTCTCCGTCCACTCGGCGTGTTTGTTTATATTTATAGTTCACTCTGTAGTATGTAAATATAAAACGCAAGCGAATAACGCATCTATTTTGCTAAAATAGTAAAAATGTAAAAATATAATATTGTATTCGATAGGTCTTGGTGAATAAATGTGATTTTGTGATTGTGAAGTTTTGAAGTTTTAATATTTGGTATGTATTATAATTGGCTTAGTATGGACCAATAGTCCAATATTGCGTTATTATCGGATAATCTTTACGCTCTGGAAAGTTATTCCAGACTGTGAGGGCGAGTTTCGATCTGGGGCCCTAAAACCAGATTACTAGGCCTTGGGGCTGTCTATGTCCGAAATGACGTTGATGATATTGCGCGAAACAGCCATTTTCTTTACACGCGGTCAGGATTTGCACCCGTTCCCCCCCCAAAAGAAAATATATGTGCAATCCCCCCCATACGGTTCATTGAAAAATTTTTGACTAACTTTAAAAAAATCCTAGATCCGCCCCTGGGCTAGACGTGTTTAACATAGTATTTAAACTGCCACAAAGTCTATGATTTCTTCATTCGTTTTTGTACATATATAGTCTGCAAATCCCCATTTGATCTATCGATAGGGGCAAATGAAATGCCAAATATACGGCAAGCAAACATCTTCGATTCAAATACCAATAGCTTATTGTTTATTGATCAATGTCGAACAAAGATAAGCTACTTTGTTTCATTGTATATTTGTATAAGCTCAAGGATCATGCCAGTTGAAAATCGAGCACTGAAGGCAGGACAATTTCTTCGCTATATCCTCCTCGTTGCCATGTTTTGTTACGAATTTACGAAACTTGCATTCACCACGCGGTCTGTGTCTCGGCCTCGTTGCATGTTAGCGCATGTGCATTTGTAATTTCTTCAAATAATCGGTTGTTCCGGGTAAAATTCGCCAATTTATTGTCAACTCGACGTCTTCGAAAGCCAATGTTTTCAAGTTCAAAATAAAAAAACAAACTCTGCAAAGGTTGCGAAATATCATCATAAAGCTAAAAGAATGCTTAAAGATACTGACAAAATAACAAATCGCCAAATTTTGGTAAAGCTATATGGAAACAGAATACGCATATACCCCCCGGAAAGTTAACACTATGAATGAGTGACTGAGTCGGTTGAATTTTCGCCACTCATCACAATACTGCAAATTTTCGAAGAAACTTTACACTAAAAAGTGCCCTTTCCAAAAAAAGTGCTCTTTTTCCATGCCTGACATTGGTATGCCCTTTCGAAAGATATGAGATTGAGCCTAAATGAATGTACTAAGACATTTTCGAGGATTCCAGCATTCGCTAGCTTTTAAATGTTTTGTTTGAGAAGCTCCGGCTTGCCAATTATTGCGGGTTGCGACATTTACGTTAATAAATATAGCAAACAACCCGAAGTATTCCCAAAGATACAATCTGTCGAGTCAAATCTGTCAAGTATAGAAGAGCACACTGATTCTGAGACTGATGTTTCTAAACCTCCATTTGTCATCACGGCTGCAAGTCCTACGACTCGCAAGTCTACCTGCGGTCCAAATCTAGAAGTTAGCTCCACCAGTGGTTGTCAGTTAGGTTGTCAGTCAATTTGCTGCACACAAAGTTCTCCGTACAAACCAACCTCAGAAGAATTACAGAAGATTTTCGTTAAGCAGATCAGCGAGCAATAGAAAAAAGCAACAGTGTCCTTCGTCCACTTTTATCAAAATATAGTTGGATAACATACTGTTTGACGAGAGGTACTATAGATTGTTTTTTCTGAAAATAGCAGACGAAAAGCATCTAAATTTGTTCAGTTATCACAGCGAGGATTCATTCTCGTCAGGGAACTTTAGCAATTTGAAGAAACGCCGAGAAAAGCTAGAGAAGCATCAAAATTTCCATTACCACCAAGAGTGTGTTGAGAAATGTTTGTTCTTGAAGAACGCAAACACGAACGTTGGTGTCCAGCTGGAAAAGCTATATAAAGACGAGAAAGAATGTCACCGGTTCCTTTTTCTACAGCAGCTGAGTAGTCTAAAGTATCTTGTACGTCAAAGCCTTGCTATCTGTGGGCAAGAATCACTGGAGAGTAATCTAATTCAAATTCTCAAGACAAGAGAAGAAGATGTTCTTGAGTTGAATCAATGGGTTGAAGATAGACTATATATCAGCGCCGATATTGTTAATGAACTTATCGAAATGATGAGCAATGCCGTTTTGCGTTCAATCTTGCAAGATGTTAAAGGAAATTTAGGATTATTCGGACTGATTGCTGATGAATTCAGTGACATCAGCAACAAAGAGCAATTAACCTGCATATTGCGATGAGTGAGATTGCCAGATTTGACAAGTCATGAAGACTTTATCGGAATGTATCTGATCGAGAAACCTGACGCTGAAACGATAACAGCCTCACTGAAAGATATTTTGTTGAGATGTAATCCCAGGTTAAATGAATGTCGATGACAAGCTTATGATTGGGGCATTAACGATGAGTGATCATCTAAGTGGGGTTGCGACTCGAATACAGGCTGAAAACCCTGCAGCTCACCGCATTCGTTGTGCAAATCACAGGTTAGACCACGCGTTAAAGTCGTGTACACATCAAAGTGAAGTCATTGGTGATTCTTTGAGTTTCGTGCATGATTTGACTGTCTTTATTCGACACTCACCACTGAGAATGGCTACGTACGGAAGTACTTCAAAACAACTTGATCCTGGTGAATCTGTTGATAGTCTTCATCTTTTATGTCCAAGTTGATGGATTGTAAGAACGAAGTCAATCGCAGCAGTATTGAATAATTACTAGGCATTATATTCTACGTTGCTGAGTATTTAGAAAACGGCTAGCGAACTAGAAAAGCATGACAAAGCAGCATGACTTGCAACAAAAATGAGAGAGTTTCAGACCTTTTTCTGTTTATATTTTGCAATGAACCTTTTCAGCGTCTGTGAACAGGTCTCGACAACAACGCAAACCAAAGTAATCCTCGCACACACCGTGATGGTTGGAGTGCATGCATTAAAGGACAACTTGCAGTTTCAGAGAAATTCTTACAATATCTTTTTTGATCAAAAACAAAAGATGGAAGAAGCCCTTGGTATGGTAAAAGAGGCAGTTCGTCCCCGTCCAAGAAAGGTTCTACGGCGTCTACTGAATGGAGATGCGGTGGAACATCAGTATGACTCGGTAAAAACAATGTTACGAGCTCAGTACTGTGAGGCGATTGACCTAATTCTTGTAGAAATGAATAGGCGATTTGATGAAAGGTCATATGCACCTCTTCAGCACGTAGAAGATGCTATTCTAAATGCTGCTAACAGGGAGCCATGTGATGTAAGCGATGATATGAAGGAAACATACGACGACGAAATTGATTTTGATCAAGTAACCACTGAGTTTAAATTTCTTCCTGCTATAATCAGGCAATGTTTACCAGAGGTTAGACGTGTGACAACAATGGATACCGTGATTTCAGCAGTGACGGAAAGGCAAAATGGTGCAATGGTCGTACCGAATATCGTTCGTCTATTACAAATATACCTACTGGCTCCGATGAGTGCGGCAACTGCTGAAAGGTCTTCTTCAGTTCAACCACGCATCAAAAATTATCTGAGAAGCACAATGACACAGAAAAGATACAATAACCTAATATGCTTAATACTCACAAAGAAAGAATAGATAACGTCTATCTTGGAGAACTTGCTAAGGAATTTGCAGAAAAAAAATTACAGAAGAATGCGATTTTTAGGCAAATTCCACTGAACTAAGTCACTGCCACAAACGTTAATCTTCAGGCTCTTTGTCATGCAGATTTATATGGTCACAGTTTTAACATATTCCAAGTTGCAAATGTTCTTGTTAACAGTTCATGTTTAAGTTCTAAAATTCTTTTATTATAGTTGAAATTAAATGAGACAGCATACAACGGACAGGCAGCGTGCGGCACGTAATGGTTGAATGGTATAATACTCACAATTAGGTTATGACATCTATATTAAAATTATTGTGTTAAAAGGTAACAATACTTTATCAAAATACTAAGCATTTGCAAATGTTTCAATGTGGATTAGCTCATTACAGAAGGTCATGAAATACAGACACTAACTAAATTCAGATTTTCAAAGCCAATAATTGCGATGTTAACCACCGAAAATGAATTTACTTGAGGTTGCCCTTTGTGTATGAAAATGTGCCCATGAAAGCCTGTGCCCCCCAACTTTAACTTGCTTCCTACGTGCCTGAGAATGATAAACTCAGTGACTAAATTTAGGTTTTTGAAGTAGACCACTTGAAAACAAACATTTATTTTTCATTTGAATAAAAACGAAGATCACTTTATCAGAATGGATAGTGACTGTAGTGCCATTATTGCGAAACTGATCAAATCCATGATGTATGAAGTAATATTCTCAAAATATACTAGGAGTCTGGACCTTGGCAAGAATAATAAAATCTCTTAGAAAAAGTGGCAAAACTGACACGTGAGTAAATAATAATAAGGGAAGGAAAAATGGCCAAACGATTCCCATTTAGGATTTAGGGCATTGCAAGCTATATTAGTCAACCGTTGTAAAATCGTACATTCTTCAGCAAAGCCTGTCATCCATATAACAATACTCGATGATGCAAAAAATACAAAACAAAAGTGTGTGCCTTCCATCCTTAGTGCTGAAAAAGTTGTCTGGTTAGCATTGTAACAGTTCCCTTTCAACAGCTGAACGTTTTGTTAAACAGCACACTTTGCTAAAGATCCTTCTAGTCCATTGTTTAGGAGCTGGGGCGAAAACAACGATTTTCATTGCTGAGAGTATTTATGTAAAATAAGAATAAACTGAGCCACAGGACTATGTGATAATTTTCATTTTGGCGCAATTAACTTCAGTTGATACAGTTTTAAAAGATAGAGCAGAAAAAAGATTGTGAAAAATTACAATTTTGGCTTGTCGCTATGACAACTCACTATTTGCATTTTAACTCGCTAATGAGAAACCGCTAGATGGACGAATTAAAACTGTTGTTGCCCTCTGTTTTATGAGATTATCAGCTATATCTGAACTAAGCAAAACCAAATCAAGCCCTTAAAAACAAATTACCTTCAAAGTTCAAAAAATGAAAGAGCACAATTCATACAACTTTGCATCATTGTAATAACAATAATAATTTGGTCACAAAAACACCATTACAGGAGTATATGAAAATCCAACAACTAACGTTTTAACCGGCAGTAAATATCTTTATACGACGGAGAACCATTTGGTGCAAGTTATACTGCTAAGCTGTCATGTAGATAGAGTATGTCATGAAAATATTTCGATGTTACTTTCATAATAGATTTACCTTGAATATTAAGTACCGAAATATTTCCTGAGCGTTAAACAAGTGATAAGCTTCCTTTACATCGCATAAGTCGTTTATGAAGTTATATCTAAAGTATTTAAACTTCTCGTTAGTGCTACTCATTAAATAATGAAATTCATCACCGACTTCATTACATTACATAAGATAGCGTGAGTACTTTTGTTGAGTGCGATCCCCCATTTAAGGTGGTCTACCACAATACTTGGCAGACGAGCTGGAGAACATCCAAACGTACGGCATGAAAATACTTGGGATCCCCCCAGATTCACTCTAAACTTTTGAGCAACGTCGAGATATTCTTGCCATTTGCAAGTATAAGAAAATTATTGATGAGAAAACGCACCCTTGCAGGAAATATACACCAGAGACCGCAGTGAAAGTTTATAATGTCAGGCCTTCCAAATCTCTATCACACACTTTCTCACGAACAAAAGGCATGAACGTTGGTTTACTCCTAGAACTAGACGGGTTTTATAATCTTTTGCTATTGTATGCAGAAATCTTAATATATGAACATGAAATAAGTAATTTTAAATTAGCATGTATTCAACTTCCCTATAGTCTAGTTTTACACACATATAGTAGTCAACTTTGCAAATCCATTGTATTTTTATACCTAGAATGGATCAATATATTATTTTATTATTATTATACATTTTTGGTCTTCATAGGGGATTTTTTGAAATACTCGTGTATTGGTAACGATCACTGACCAAAAGACATCGCAGCTTTGGTATCGACTGATTGATACTATTAGCGACTATCGAAACTATCGATAATTTTTTAAACATTTATGATTTCGATGTTTTATCAATTCTATTGCCCTTCCCTAAATTATACCGCATTTAGTGCCATTTCGCAGAAAAAGATCAAAAGAACTATTTAATAAAGATTTTGAAACAAAAAAGAAACGGACTGCATTCATATCAAGACTTAATTTTCAGGGCTCGGTTTTACGAAACCCGTTTATAGCTTAGAGGGTAGATAAGCTCAATATAGAAATCACATTTCTACATTCCTCGAACATCCAAACTTTATATTTTCTAGTTAAAAAAGAATTATGTACTTAACTATTGCTTTAGGACATAATTTTGAGTTGTGAAGATTTAAAACATATAAGAAAGCGTTTTCAAATGCTGCCTTATCCACTGTTTAAGCTAAACCGGAGCTTCGTACAACTGGCCCCAGACAATTCCAACACTTGAAAGTATGTTCAAGAAACTGTAAAATATTCAAATGTAAAGCTCACAAGATTTTAAATAAATTCCAACACAAACATACGGATTTTACTAAGTTTTCTAGTCCTATATTGTGCGATAGAATGAAAGGTTGCTCACAGGAAAACGCTCTTGAATATTAATAACCCATGGTTCTGTGGTATCTGACTCACTTCTGCATGCTATACATTAGACCATGCAAAATTATTTTTCATCGCATCAGACAAATACTTGCCCCAAAAGAGGATCCACTGCTAGACTGGAATCTACCCTGGAAATGGATTTCACAATCAATCTCTTCTCTTTGCCCTCTAAACTTGAGACATAAATATGAAACTTTGTAGTCCAGAATACTCGACGTTTTATCCAATCAATTGCAATCCAGCCTACTTTGCCAGCATCCTTAACAGCAATACTCCTGCCTGTACCATCAAAATTTGCTGTGCATATGTCGTTACCAACATCAAAATACATTTTCTTATCAGCCATATCAATGTCCATCCCGTGAGGACTTCCAAAATCCGTCTTGATTATTGTTGTATCAAGAGTGTTCAAGTCAGCCACAAGAAGTTTGTTTCGGTCAGTGGCGAGTATGTATGGCTGAATGTAAGGTCCTGCAGAAGTTAAAGTTGCATTAATTAAATCTGACTAAATGTCTTCCATCTGCAATATTTCTATGAATTTGATAACAAAACTTATTTTTACACACTCCTCTCAATGAAAACAACATTGGTAATAAGTTGGACTTCATGAGATATTCCGAAAAAGGCCAACCGTTCTCTGTCTAATTTCTTTTACTTTAGCAAGCTTTCGATTGTGTAAATGTAGTCTTTGTCAAATCAAACTGAATCGAAAAGTACTCAAGTGGTCACTTCTAGTCTTTCTCGAGAAAAACAGTGTTGTTGGAAAGATAGGGTTAGCCAAAACTGTAATACTGTAGAAGGAGGACGGTCTATAAGAATTTTACAAGTTTGAGGTAGAAAACCTTAGTAAAAGCTATCTCGAATACGATGACATGAAATTAGAAGATCTAGACAAACATTAATATCTTCCCAGTCAAAGACTTTAAGACATAATAAATCACCGCACGAACACTGAATCAGACCGGCTGACTTTAGACAGAGAAAGGCTTACATAGAAATTCTCAAGAGGGCTTGGTGTGGGGTTAACGAGACAAGATTCACTAACAGCTGTGATAGTAATAATGTGACTAAAGTCTATGAAGCAGCCGGTACATGTTTTAATGTCCCCACAGTTTAATTTGTAAGACCCATTGAACTAAATAGATGGAAGGCTACCTGCCGCCGGAAAGTTGAAGAAAAATTTATTCGGACTAAAACTTAGTTGTTCCACGCAAGGTAAACAGACGGCCAGGTACGACACCTGAAAAGATTTAGCTTGAGAAAAACAGCTCTTAAACAAGGATGTAAAATAAGACTTTACAAAAAATGCAGACAATCTTTGACGCAGCTTTTCAAGGTTACAAGTGTCCTGTAACTTAAATAGTTGCCACTTTCGGTGGTTTTCTTTCGACCGATCAACATTTGACAAAGCTCAGTGCATTGTTGTCAAAATTCACAAAACACCTACTATTGCAGATAAAATAACTCAAAATAAAGTAGAAAGGCAACTAATTATACAAAGTTTTACCAACCTTTCAATATCTTTTTAAAAAAAACAGTCCGTCAAATCAAGTCTCGCAGCCATTTCGCACCAAACAAAATAAATTCACGCGTGTGCTACACGATTTGTCCTTCAGACACGCGTGTCTGGAGGTCAAATTTGACTTCTCCAGATCATAGGCGATTGCAAATGCAGGTATCGCTTCATCTATTTTAGTTAAATCGTAAGAACTGAGAGTGAGGCCAGGCAGGGATTCGAGCAATTTATAAGTGACAGCATAGTACCAAGAATTAGGTTTGACGAAACAGCAACAGAGAAATTGAAGTGAGACTTATTATTCGTAGGAGTGAAACCAGCAACAAACCGATAAACTAAGAACTAGTAAGAATATAACAGGAAAGCTAGAAATTCTACGAAGGGTAGACTCTAGTGCTTTTCTTCAGTGCAATACTATTGCGGTAGCACAAATTGCAGGGAAGCATTTCAAAGAGGAGATATGCGAAAAGGTCGTAAAGAATATCTGATGCAAATTTACCTAATGAGAAGTAAGATAGGCATAACTCTACTTTTATGGACACCTCCCCTGAAAATATTGCAATGAAAGATCTTACCCCTGAGAAGAATAAAGGGCTTAGAGGTGTGTTAAATCCTGGCTAGAATATGGATGCAGTGTCAAGGACAGGAGATGGTGGTGCGGTACAGATACAAGCGAACCACTTTCAGGAAAAAAAAATAAAACAATTAATCAAAGAGATGCCACAGACTGCCCTGTGGAGTATCTTCTATTGAAAGAGAGAGTCGTCTGGTTATGAGAAGTTGAAACGTGAACAAGAAATGCCGTTTAAATGTTATCAAGAGTTTTGTTATTTGCCTGAACGGAAGAGGCATACTCTTAAAGTTTTTCTGCAACGAATGGTCATCACGAGGACAATAGCCCGCATCGTCGGTTACTACATGAATAATGCAATAATTCAACACCTGAACTCCTTGAATTTTCTCCAGCTAATGTAAATTGACATGACCATATTTCTAGCTGTGATATTTAATCTTCAAAACAACATTTTTGTAAAATTATAGCATTTAGAGTTTTCCTAGTGCAGAATGAAGTAAACGTAAATAATATTTTGTGCCCCCAAATCAGTCACAGCTATGAAAATGCAAACTACTTTGCACGATAAACTAGGTGTAGATGAGAAAAATGTCCAGAAACATGACGAACATTTTGCCTTACTCGAAGTGAATGATGATGTTAGCAATGCCTTAGTAAGGGTGCTATAGCAAAGGCGACGCAAGGTCAACGGGGACGTGAGCATGGCGTGGTCAGGGGCGTGCTATGCCTATGTAAGGATGATTGCCACGCCATTTTTACGCCAACTTTACTCCATTTTCACGTCCTCGTAGACGTCGCGTCGTCTCTGCTGAAGCTCCCTATTATTTCTGCTCATGAAATTAGGCAAACAATAGGTTTGCGGGTACTGGGCTTTGTACGGACGAAAGGCTCGTTTTTTCATTCTAGAACCTAGTTAGTGGTTTAGATAAGGTAATACATTACCTTCAACAAAGCACATGTTGTTGTGCTTAGCAATTCTTTCCCTATAATACTCTTTTTCCGCGTTGTAATACTGCGAGCAGTTGGACTTGATCTGCTTTATTGCCACCCTGCAATTATGCCCAACCATCCCTGCACAGTAAAATATGATACATTGTTGCCGCCAATGTGCCATTTCTTTTCCAAGATTTTTCCATCGCTTACCACAAAGCGGAAAATGTTGATCAGCAGCAACAAAGTTTTCAACCAAAAATAGAATCGCCAAAACTCCTGGAACAATCTTAATAACAGCAAGAAACGATCTGGTCATGTTTCGAAGATTTCCTTGTTACAGGTTGAAATATCTTGAAAGAAAAAAATAACGAAACAGTTTGAAAATGAAAAAAAGAAATTGTATTGACACTAGCTAATCATCAGATTTTAAATTTTTTATTCGAACGCTAGTAGGTTAACCCCCCCCCCATATAGCAAGCAAAGGGATGCCGACAATGACGTCACAATAGGATAATATAAAGAAGCATAGCGTTCGTAACGGATGACATCATCAAACACGTGCACAGCGTTCGTAAAGGATGTTACACAATAGGTTAACATCATCAAACACGTGCACAGCGTTCGTAACGGATGTTACACAACAGGCTAACATCATCAAACACATGCACAGCGTTCGTAACGGATGCTAATGCGAGGTTAGAGCGTTCCTTACGTCAGATAATGACATTAGAACGGAATAAAGTTTTACGTAATATGACTGGAGACGGCACCACTAGGAGAATTATTACAAGAGATTCTTAAAAATATTAGAAAAGCAATAAGATCAGTCTAATGAACAACATTTATTCT
>JAODVM010439383.1:0-23685 GCA_025400095.1 Phenganax marumi
ACAGTTTTCTAGAGCGAATTAGCCAAAACACGCTTCAGTTCATTATATAGGTTCCCGTAACATTGAACAACTGACACGGTTGACTTTAAAATGCGATTTAAACTTTGCCGTTTGCCGTCAGCGGTTCGTCGTAAACGTCAATCTAAAACCCTCTAATGTATCTTCTTGCGCAAAAACGTAATCTTTACGAATAAGAAGTGTTCATATCAAGGTCAGGGATTGCAAATATTTATAATATGAAGCCACTAAGAGAATACTAAAGGATATTTTCTTATGCAGATATTTTGTTTTCATATTTATACCTTGGTTCAGAGCGTTCTTCCTGAGTTTGATATCACGAACATGTTCATCTCTCTGTTCAAAAGTCATCGATTGAGCGAGCTCATGTAAGCTGTTCTCTTCATTTTCAAGTAACTTTACCAACATCTAAACAGATATTACAAATAGTATGGTTCACCATACACAAAAACAAGTGGTCAAGTATACCAGAAAGCCCTTGCCTTGTTCTATGTTATGTTGTATATATTATATGTTGTATATATTAAATGTTGCATATATATATATTATATATGCTCGGGTATTTAAAAACTTGCCAGAGGACATTAGGAACTGCGATAACTATCAAGATTACTGTAGACTCTCTTTAAGTAAATTTATGACTTTAGCTATGGACAGAATCAACAATCTTAGTCTATAAGTGATGACACAGTTTTGTACACTGTCATTTATCTGTATACTTTACTGTATATCGTGTTGTTTTGTATTCTATTGTATTATATTGTTTCATATGTCTTACCGTTTACTATACTGTAATGTAATGTACTATATTATATGTTATTGTTCATGTATTGTACTATTTGTAGCATAGAATAGCGACGTTGTGGAAATGCTATTAAATCGTTATTATTATTATTATTATGCATGTAATCAGTAAGAACATGGCACGGCTTCTTGAAGGTTTGCCTAAAAACTATATACGACACTTTACATAAAAATAACCGAGTTTTTTTACCTCTCGTTCCTCACGATGTTTATTCTCCAAGAATTTGAGAACAGCTTCCTGTAGTAGAGCATAGTCACCCTCACTCAAAATATCACTGTCGTTCAACACTTTTTGTTTCTTTCTGTTTTTGCGTTCTTCTAAGCGTTGCCTTGCAAGTTGTTCGTGTCTGGCTCGATCTGAGAGCATCCTTAAAACAAATATCACCAAGAATACAACGGGAAATTTGTCAAGGAAAACTTGCTAACAACAGTCGGTAAACGCAGACTTTTCAAAAAAAATCTCATACACAAAAAGTTGTAATGAAACGCTGTCAATTAACGCTTGCGAAAGGGAACTTCTCGATGAATTTTGAAAAGAAAATTCGTGAGGAAACGTTTTTTCCAAACAAAACTGTCAATGAAAGCATTTAATGAAATTTGTCGATACAAACTTGTCAAGACGACTAATCAACAAGTTGTAGATGAAAAGTTGTAAATTAAAAGTTGCTGAAGAAAACTTGCAAAAGACAGCTTCTCAACGAATTGTCAAAAAAAAACTCGGGAAGAAAACTTTTCTTAAAAAAAAGTGTTGATGGAAACTTTTCAAGGGAACTTGTCGAGGAAAACTATTTAAGCAACACTTGACAATGAAAATTCCCTAAAATAAGGATAAATTTCTCAACCAAATCTTGCCCTACGGGTGTGTACCTTTCCTCGGCATCTTTGCGTTGTCTTTCAGCAAGGCCAAGAACAAGAGCTGCCGATCCAAATGTATCCTCCAGTTTCACTTTCAATTGCTCTCTCTTCAATCTCGTTAACAATGCTTGTCTTTCGCGTTCGCCTAAAAACTGATCGTTGGCTGCGAGTAATTTCGTCATTAACGCGTCTTTTTCTTCCTCAAACCTGAGAAAAAAAACTTTTTAAATTACTATAGGACAAGGCAAAGACTAGCGCTGGATTTCGAAAGATCACACAAACATTGAGAAGAGATAGTCTGAAAGAGATTGGTTAAGTTCAAGGAACCAGTACAAAAAAGTATTACCTGCGGTCCAGGCTCTCAAGCAAGCCTCGGCCATCCAACGACTCTACATTGTCAAGTTCATCATCGTCTTCTTCCGGAGGTAAACCTTTCGCGAGCCGTTCACGACGACGGGCGAGTCTTTCTCGAAGTTGCTGCTCGTATCTTGAGACAACAAAAAATGCAACTATGAGCTATCTGCCGGGAATTGAACATGAGCCTTCGTGATGCCGAGCTCTAACCACTAAAAAGCTAGAAACAAGTTCTTGTAGATATTTATGGAACCCGACGATAAAGTCCTGCACAGACGAACGATTTTTCCTTGACAAATTTTACTTGCTCGTCTGTTTTTCCAGGAGCCATGTTGAAAAGGCCGTCACGCCAGCTTTTCAGCGAACGGAACGTGCGTATGTATACGGTCGCCAAGGAAAACTTGTCGGTGGTATACACGACCAAGTGAACTCGTCAAGAAACTTGTCAAAGAAAAACTTATTTGTCTGTACGAGCCTTAAGAGTTCAAAACCAAGACTCCATTATACTTTAAACCTAGTTCAACTGTCTTCTACTAACTTCTCTCGATTTTCTCCAAGTAGTTTTTTTAGATTTACATCCGCCGCAAAACCATCGCCTAAAAGTCGGGCAAGTTCATCCAGCTTGTTTTCTCTCCGCAAACGTTTCTCTTCCAGTTTCAGCTTCATTACACGAAGTTGGCGTTCTCTTTCAGACAATCTCGCCCATTCGTCTTCGCCTAGAAAACGGCAGTTCGATTCACCCGTTAGAAGGGTTAAAATTTCATGGTTTCGTACAAGGGGTACGGGTAGCTTGGTTTTTCGGGATGATATTCAGCGATATCTATTAGTCTAGTTAAGACTAAAAGGCACGGACACACCGGACGCGATTCGGCAACGCGACGCGATGTTTCCACTTTCATTGACTTGTAACTTTGATTCTAGTTGAGATTTTCCAGATATTCAAAGGCAATATAAAATTTTTAGTTATTTAGTCTACATGTCTTTTAAAATTCTCTTTCTTGGATCGATCTATTCGCTTTCAAAATTTGAAAAATCGTGTCGCTTTGCCGAATCGCGTCCGGTGTGTCTAGGCCTTAACATCTACATTCTGTTGCACAAAATTACAGTTTGAAACCATTCCATTGACAATGCACAAAAAAAACACTAACAGCAGTCTTTCAGATATTGTGACCAAAATAACGCTATACGCTCGCCCGTTACAAGAAAATAGCGCACCTCGACTTCTCCATCAACAAAAAGACTCAGAAAAATAATGTCTGAGTACGACAGAAGAATTAGCCTTTCTCACGACGCCATTTTTGGGGTACTATCTGAGGTTATAATCAATAAATATAGGTTTTGTATTGCCATTGTTCTAAATGAAACATTTATAAGTTAATTTACAGTTCAATTATTGAACAACGGTTTTCATACAGCTTAGATTTTTCTGATTTTGACCCTTTTTCACGAAAAGTACCCCAAAAATGGCGTCATGAGAAAGGCTAATTGCAATACATCTCCTTATAAATGCAAAAACTTCCTCTTCATTGATTTGTCAGCTGGCAAAATCTTCAAAACACACAGAAGACCTTACCTAGTTGTTTTCTAAGAGCCTCTACTAGAAGTTTCTCTCTCAAAGCGTCGTATTTATTCTCCAGAGTGGCCAAGATCTCATCATTCGTGCCCAGTCCATCATAATACAGCAATACCTCAGCTACATTTCCCATGTGCTCTGATTTATAAGCTTGAATTTCCTTCAATCTCCACGATGCTAATTCTTCTTTAGACTAAAAAGACATTCACGAAAGGTCAACACTACGATACTTCATGTATGCGTGACGTATAGAGGCTAGTTACCATGCCTCACCATGTCGAGCATTTTCTCCAACACCTCCTCACTTTCGTCCCTATGACGTATATGCAAATCGATCACCATGGAAACAAAAATGACGTCATCAGTAATTCTTCGTTCTCCGCGGTTGTTTCTCAAACGGAATCGACGACTTTCAATTTTAAACGCACAAGCCATTTCTAAGATGGTGTGATTCATATCTTGGTCTCCTAAAAGATTGGCGGAAATCCATTGAACAAATTAAGACCCCGTTTACACGGTACCGGATTCGCATGGTCACGACATTAAATTGAGGAGTTTCGAGGCTAGTTTATCTCGTAAATTTATGATATCGTTGCAGAACTTAATAACAATTAATCCTAGGAAAAGTTGTTAGAACGAAACTAAACGCACAGTGGCTAAAGTCAATGCCGTGACCATGCGAATCCGGTACCGTGTAAACGGGGCCTCAATGACAACAACACAACGCGTTGGAGTACAGCTGCCTCTTCACGGAGCAAACAGGCCATTTTACATGAGAGTTTAAACCAACCTTTTTCGTCTAAATCAAGAGCGTTTCTCTCCTCCTTCAACTCAACCAATCTTTTCTGTCGTTCATCCTCCGAAAGCTCTTTCGCTTCACCGCGAAGATCGTCCAAAGCGTTATCCAAAAGCAATGAGCAGAGAAATCTTTCTTCCATCCTGTGTTTACGCTCGACTTCTCGTAACACTGCACTCATCCACTTACTTAACAAATCTAGGGGGAAAAATAGGAGTTATAGTGTCTATATCAAGTTCAGAGATTGTACATATTTATAATATTTGAGTCATTTATAGAAGAATAGTAATATATATCTAGTAATACATAGTAATAGTAATATATAGTAATATATAGTAATATATATAGTAATATAGTAATATAGTAATATATAGTAATATATAGTAATATATAGTAATATATAGTAATGTAGTAATATATAGTAATATATATAGTAATATATATATAGAAGAATAGTAATATATATCTTCTGCAAAAGTTCATCTCCACTGATTTCAAAGTGTCTATATCATGGTCAGGGATTGTACTTTATCTGCAATATTGAAGACATTTGTAGACGAATTGTGATATATCTTCTTATGCAAAAACTCCAACTTCATTCAGCTAAATTGCCTATATCATTGAGCTTGTACATCTATTTCATATCATTCATTTAATGAAGAACTGCAATTCTTCAAATGACTGAAAGGATTTTTTGTACAATCACTGACCTTGATATAGCATCAAGCATAAGATCTACCTTCACTTGGTTCAGAATCCTGAATTTCTTTCAAAGATTTATTTCCAGCTAAACGTGCTAATATAAAATGTTCTTCACTGAGCAACTGTCTTCTCGTTTCGTCTTGAAACAATCTATTAGAGTGAAAAAAAGTTTTGATATAAACTTTATAAAGAGATATAGTCAATGATAAAGGTGAAAGTTCGCAATCGGCAGCAGTACTTAAATACATCGATTGATTGTGTGATAAACGTTTTTAGAGTCATCGATAATAGATTTTCCTACCGTTGATTCTCAGCTTTTCTGTGTCTTTCAGACAAGCCCAACATGAGGAAAGCACAAAGCATATTAGGCTCTTGTTCAGCAAGACGTTTCTGTTGCTCGAGTCTCGCTCTCGTTTCGTCGACTTCCCGAGGTCTGCCGCCACCTTCCTAAATATTCCATAAAGAAAGCTTCCGTTATAACCTACACCTCACGTAAGGCGGCCGCAACTCCAGACATAAACAGAGATCAGAGCAAGAGAAACTTGTACCCAAGCCTTTTCTGAAAACTTTTCGCACCTGTAGCCATTTCATCAATAGTTGCTTCTCATTCTTGCATCGGTCGTCCAGATCTTTCCAAAGATTACCAGAAGATTTCCAAGGCGTTTCTTCAATGCCATTGTTGACAATCTCAACCTCCAAGCCTTCGCTTAAATGATTCTTTCGTTTCTCCACGACTGCATTCAGATTTTCTTCGAAGATTTGACGATTTTCACCCAAGTATGACTAAAAACGTACCAGAGATAGATGTTTGCGTTTTTACACGTGTAAAAGTTTGGCTACATGAGTTACTTTTCTTCACCATTGCTTTTTGACTGTCAGTAAATCCTTCTCCGAGCAACTTTGAAGCTTCGCTGAATTTCTTCTGAAGACGATATCGTTTCTCGTCTATTTTAGCCTTCGTAATAAGATTATACCTCTCACTCAACGGCGTTCTTTCCCATTCCTTAACCCCTACAATAAACCAATATAACAATATCAAAGTAAATTCGCGAAACATTCACGACAAAATTTCAAAAGAAATACGATTTTAAACGTTGAAGCCAGCTAGTTTACTTTATATATTAAGCTGGTTTCAAAATTATCATTCTAGCTAGTACACAAACCGATTTGATCTTTCAGTGCTTCTTCGAGTACTTTATGTCGGATGACGTCATACTTCGCCTCAAGCAGCTTGATGACGTCATCTTCCAAACGAGTGACGTCACCAGTGCCCAGGACCACGGCCGAGAGATTGTCCAGCCACTGTTCATGGTACATTTGTTCTTGCTCTTTGCGAATACGTAACAATTCATCCGAAGTCTAAATATGGCACGAAGCAAAAAAATATTTGAGGATTTAACTTTTACAAATGATACCTTCTCTTACTTGATTCAGAGCCGACCTGTTCTCTCACAGCCAATAGCGTTTCAGCATCCAGTTCTTGCTGATGTAGCAGTTTTGCCAACAACGCGCCTGCGATATCACGGTCGGCGTCAGTCTCCTTAATCTTCAATTGCTGTCCTACGTAAACACAGCTGACCGCTTCTTGCAAGAGTTGCATGTGAACGGGCGCGCTTGCAAGCTTTTCTTCCGAGCTGCGGTTTCGCCAACCTTGCCTTTGAGTTTTGAGCACAGCAAAATGATTTTCTCTCTCCTCTGAAAGTAAATATAGGCCTGCTTCAAACATCGAACTTTTCATGCACCGAACTTCTCATTAAATCGGCTAATACGACACCTTTACTCTGCCAATATCTCGTTTTAACTCATCAGATAGCTTAAGGCCCGGTTTACACTGGCAAAGTTTCTGTGATCAAAGTGGGAATTTCATACAGGTAAATCCTAAGTTTTGAAGGATTTGCTAAAAACATTCAAGGGAACTAATACAGTGCTCAACAATGAACTACTTCACTCTGATATTTCTTAAAAATTCTTCAGAACACAGAATTTCCCGGCGAAAAATTCCTACTTTAATCACAGAAACTCTGCCAGAGTAAACCGGGCCTTACTTTAATGCCAATGGTGAGACATAAGAATTTTTGTCTGTGTTTCCAAGTGATTGAAAAAAGTGAAAGGGCGAAAAACGTGTTACATGACTTGGCATAATATCCAACATAGTCTTGCTAACGATGCGACTTTTCCCAGTAACCAAAAAAAATTTGGATTCTAAGCCGCGAGGACCTGAAATAATGAGTTAATTACCACCAAACAAATACTGCTGTCAGACAAATTTATTAAAAATTATTCTTCATTTTCTATTTAAACTAAATGCACGAAAATATTATTTAAGATTGTTCGTTAAGTAAGATTATTAAAAGACAAACTACGAGTAAAATAATATATACAGCAGGTTTAGACTGGCCAAAGTGCCATGGCATGGCGCATGATCCCCTTCTGGAGATGAAAACTACCCTGAAACTCTATCAAATTTTTGTGTGGTGCATGCCTGCCTACCCATTAACCCTTTCCACTGCACCAGTATCTAGTTCCCACGCAGTTGAAATGGCAAGGTCCTTAAATTCGGCCCAGTCCAAACCTCTTCATACAGCATGATCATGCACCCAACGCCGATTACCTCATATCCTAACCCTAATACTGGTGGATTAAATCCCCATGAGATGAAATATATTTACAGTGCACTGGCAAATTTGCCAACTAAAAATTCAGGTCAGGTTCAGAAATGCGGCAACGAGCTTTGCCTTCAAAGTGCATCAATTTCGAATTTAGGCAATTTAGTAATATAGTTCATTGTTCCTACGGCCATATGCACAGTATGGTTCAGAAACTGATTTAGAACGTCTATCGCTTCATCGAATATTTGCTCGTGTAATCTCGCATACTAGACCTTATTTATATTCATAGATCGCAATTCATGAGGTTAATCCGCCTTTATGGATGGTAATCACGGATGAATAAAATGTATGTCCTGTGTATTACCTTGCCATTTTTTTGGGAAAAATTTCCTTCTGTTGGGCGCTAAAAATGGATGATTTACAATATATGAATGACATCGTTTAGATCCGGTGTTTATTTTTTCACAGCACTGTTCGTAAATAGTCTTCGTGCAATGAATTCACATCACAAGCAAGCCGTGGAATTTCATCCGGGAGACACCTCCCGTACTTTTTCAGCACCTTAATCAGTCAAATTTCTAGCATCCCAAAAACGTTCGTCTTCTACTTTCTTTATGCTTTGCTTGAGCCTGCTCAGAGCATAAAAGCTTGTGACTAAATTAAAAAGTCTCTTCTCCCTTTTAAGCTAAAAGTCGGAAGTTTCTTAAAACTGTGATTGTCTGAGACCACTGAGACACAGATACATAATCCCAACTGTCAGACACTGATGCAGTAACGAAGGGACCTTGTCTGATTGTGCTTTAAGGCGTTGAAGTGTTGTTTCCGACCGTTTATATCAATATATCCATATATCCATATTTTTGTATAAGTTTTATGGAATGTACCATGATTTGGGCGCCTCTCTTAGCTCGGTTTTTTTTTGGTCCTTGATCTTCGAGTTTTCTTGTCCGTTCTTTTCCGATTTATTTCTTTCAAATGGCCAACTGCGCCGTCGTCATCGCCTTGAAAGTCTTCGTCTCCTGAATCTTGAGTTCCATCATGAGATGCTATGAAGACATAAGGACCAGTCAATAATTAATACAAAAAGCACAATAATCAATCATCGTTTAGTAAATATACCAGTTCTCGTCCTTGAAAATGACTATTGAACTTTCACTGTTGCAGTGTACGTGGTGTGGAGTGACCTAGCAAGATTTCTATCAAAGGAGGGTCGACGGAGCTAAATACTATGGCTGCCAAAGGAGATTTCACCAAAAGTAGCTCTCGTATTAAGAATTAAGAATTACACAAATAGAGTTTTTGTCACCAAAACATGAATTTCTTTCAAACTAGAAAAGCAAGGGTGTTGTAATGTTTTGATTTCAGTACTAACTATACACTGAAACCAATCAGTCTTAAATGTTTAAAATCAAGCATGTTGGAACAAGTACCTTTTCTACTTTTGCTACGTTCTATACTTTGAGTCACCTCCCGTACTTTCTCAGCAGCTTGATCGATCAATTTAGTAGCATCCCAGAAACGTTCGCCTTCTACCTTCTTTATGCTTTGATTGAGCCTGCTCAGAGCATCTTTCAAGCGATCAAGATCCAAACTGCATTTTACTATGGTTTCATTCTTCAATTTCGTCATTTCTTCCTGAAGTTTCGTTGCCTTTTCCATGGTTGGCAAAACGCGATCTTCAAAAAATACTTTGTACGTTTTGAAAGACTTCTCCTTCTCCCAATGCGGACTTCGTCTCGCGCAATGAGAGTTTAACGTGTCTCGCTGAGAACGCTGCTGCCAGTCCAATGACGTTTCTTCACCGTCCTCCGGCGAAGACAAAGATCCGGCAAGATTTGGATCACAGCGAACAAACTGTATTTGACCGCATATAGTACAGCCAGTTTTGTCAAGTTTAAATGACTGAAAACGGAGTTTGATCTCCTCATTTTCTAACTCTTTTGCTTCAGGTTTAGCCATCTTTTGACGTATCCATTTACGAACTGCTTTTTGGATGACTATAGCGCTTTCCAATTCACTGTGTTCCGGCTGCTTCAGATTGTAACTTTCGTCTTCGTTCACCGTTTCTGGATGATTATCATTCCCTATATCTTCTAAAGGAAGATCCCGTTCTTCACGCTGTTTCTTCTCCGTATTTTCCGTTAATGATTGTACGTCAATTTGAAAATAGAACTGCATCGGGTAATTCTCTCTTCTACAATTTGTACGAAAGTCTTTAGCTTTGCGGTGATCCCACATCACGTCACAAAGCCTTTCCTGTCGAGGTTTGTGATTTAGAAGCTCTCTGAAACACAGAAGCACGTCTTGAACCCCCCTGGCATTACGCACGTCTTCAATACACTTCACTAACTTTTGAGGCAGATTTTGGGGAAGCTGTAATGTAAACAGCTGTTCACGAATGAGCTTTTCACATTCCTTCGGAATGCCACGATCACAATTGCACAGCATAGTGAGAACAAGAACCAAAACTCTTTCGGCTTCGACACAACTCGCCGATTCATCCCACATAACATCGCTTACGATATTATATTCTCCGGAAATTTCTCCGAATGTAAGATTCACCATAGAGCCCGCAAGTTCCTGTAAACGCTCAAAGTTACGTTGTCCCTTAAAGCCTTGGAAATATTCGGCAGCATGTTGAATTGCTTGGTACAAGGTGAAAGAACTTCGGTTTGTCTTCGGTCGGTTAATTGTATCCCAGAAATTAACCATGGAAAGGTAACTTTCAGGCAGGCAGACAGTCGCATTCACCGTCAGACGATTGTGCAGGATGAGGCACGCTGTTAACTGACGCTCCAAAATCATCACAGCATTGGCAATAGATGGATAAAGCAAGCCTTTCCTTTTTGCGGGCGAAAACAAAAATTCCTTCACGGCCGCATGGATGGATCCAACAATATCACCATGAACATACAGCTTGATTTTAGAACGTTCCAGAGATTTGCTGAAGATATTGAACCGTCCAGGTGTATTTCTGTCAAGAAACATTCCAGCAGGAACACGAAGATTCCTGGTATTATTTTCGAATTTTCTTTCTTCAGCACCAAGGAGGTGATAAATGTCGGCTGTGGAAGCACCAGCAATATGCATCAAATTGGACACTTCAATAAACAAATCCGAATTGCACCATCTGTCATCTTCAGGGGAATCTTTCCACCTGTAATCCTTTGCAAACTCAATCACGCGACCAGAGACTTTGCTACGTAATGTGTCGACATCACGTTCTGATAGGAAATGCGATGACACAACCTGTTCGCCACGCGGAAACAGAAGTTGGCACAGCTGTTCGGTAGCCGCATAGTCTGAGAAAGTACACAGCCGTTGCTTGTATTGATTTTTTACTTTAGCTGATTCTCGCTTCATGTTGTTTAGAAATTTGGCAACAATATCTTCCAAATAAACTAAAAACAACAATGCATAAAATCGGTCAGCGAATTGGGCTCTGGTGTGCTCATCATGATGGTATTTGCATGCATTGGGGTCGCACGGGTTACCAGTTACAAATCGAGGGCACGACGTACAACGATCGTTGATCTCTTGGTGCTTGCTCCACATGCAGTCAATAAGATTGCACGCCATTTGAAGAAGATGATCTTTAATTATCTTGTCCGCCTCTTTCGCTAGTATAATTTCATCTCTTTCGACGATATGAAGATCGGTAAATCGGACCATTTCTGCGTGTGGTACTTTTTTGGTCTGTGCATCGTCCGTATCAACTAGCCCAAAGTAAACTTGGCACATTGAAACAGCTGTGCGTTCACGGTTCCCTTTTATTTCTTTATGAAGAGCGACCATAAGATCAAGTAAATCTTTCAAGCTTCTTGTGCCTTCGGGACGATATTTTTTTCTCGGGTCTTTCTCAGTATTCATGAGCAAAATAATGCATTCGGCAACAGCGGCAACGTTCGAGGCCTGATAATATAATTTCCACGCTTCTGCTAGATCTTCAACATTGTCGTAATATTTTCCGCGAGCAAACATTACTTCAGCTTGACCATTAACATCATTACATGCTTTATACGATTCACGAGCACGTTTTAGAGATCCTTCAATCAATTCTACAGTTTCTCTGTTTTGAATTCTGTTCTTCTGAGAACGAAGAATGGAATGTGCAACCAAGAAATAACAGTCACCAACAAACTTGTCGTCTTCACTGAAACGAGCGGCATCCAAAAATTTACCTCTTGATCTCATTAACCATGCTGCTTCTTGTGCCTTTCCTTCTCGTAGCAGCAATTCAGCGGCTCTATCAAGACAACCGTTATTCTTCAGAAACGTAATGCGATCTTCAACTTTAGGCAATTTTTCTAAAGCTTCCGCCATACGGTTGCGATCACCGCGACCCAAATAAAACCTTGCAGCCTGATAGCAGACACTTTCATCTCTTTGATCAAAACGAGGATGTTTTAAAATACGGCTTTCTGGCCCACCTTGACGTAAACCACGATACCTGGCAATGACGTCCAAAGCGGCGTTATAACGGTCGATTCTAAGCAAGCAATCCACGGCCATTTCAAAATTACCAGCATTCTCAAAATTTCTCGCAGCATCCAAAAATTTGTGCTCTTTGTGATAAACCTTTGCAGCTTTAAGGAACTATATTAAAACAAACGGGGAATAAGTTGAATTAGAAACACTTTACAGGTCTTCTTTGCCCTTGTGTTTTCCTAGTTAAATCGTTTGCTTGTAATGTAAAAAGTTGCTAAACGATATCGGTCAAAATGCACTTTCTTTTGCTTTAAAGAATTTCGTTTGAGTTTGCTAGAAGTAAAAAATAATTCATTACTTCCAGGTGCAATTATACTTACCTTGCCAGATTTTTCATGCAGTTTGGCTAAAAGACTTCGTTCTCGTGCATTGTATAGACATTTTTCTGCTTCGTCTCTCATTGCACAATCTAGAAAGAGGCGAGCAGCTTTCACGAACTCTAATCGTAACTTGCGAGGTTCAGTCTTCCAATTTGCGGCTTTCGCAGCTTGTTCATGCGCATGACACTTCTTCATCCAAACCTCTTCGTTGGCAATTTGAAAACATTTTGAAGCAGGTTTCCATAATCCTTTTGCATAGAATGCGAGACCTTGCTTTTTCCATTCTTCCGGTCCAGATTCCGTAGGGAACATAGCTTCCAAAGAAGTTGTATCATTTTCTGTCTGTTGTACTTTCTTCACGTCAACAACCTGACGTCTCTGAAAATATTCAAACATCGGCGTCCGAGCTTCTTCACTCTCATCAAACAACCAAACGTTAACTCGAGCTCTTGTAATAGCCGTGTACAGGTATTTGAATTCTGAAATCAAGATCTTGTGTTGCTCGGGGTTGAATTCTAGTGGTCTCGCTTTACACTCTAAGCTGTCAATCGGAATTTCAGCGATACCAGTTGCACTAATGCGTGTATCGTCATCATCAGTTTCTTTGTACGTACCCACAACACGCCACTCTTTTTGCGCCTGCAAAGGAAATCATTAAGAGATTGATTCCCTTCAAACCCAAGATTAAATTGTGACTTCTAATAGAATGTTTTCGTCCATGCTTTTTACTCCATGTCGAGAACAACTTTGAATTATAAGTTTACTTTTTCAACTTCAGGATTCTGTCGATTCAACTGCGTCTTTAGTTTATCTCAGGTTAAAATCAAAATATCAAGTGAAGAAAGTCTGCCAGACGCACTGGCATCTACAGATAATATAAAGCTTTTGTTTAGTTGCCAGTTATAGAACATTTCGTAAGTCTATTTGCAAGAAGGAGAAAACCATTTCTCCCCTCTGTGTGTCGCAAACAGGACAGCCGTGGGTCGATACTGTGTGGAAAATCTTAAAAGAAGCTATTGCCATAATGGCTCTGTGTGTGATTGTAAAACGTTGGGCAGTCGATTAATGTTATTGTAAGCCTGCATGCAGGCCTTGTGCAAGCAGTGAAGACATATCAATTCATTTCCTTACAAGAATTGTTGTTCAAATACTACTCGCTTACCTGTGAGTTCTTGAAGAAGTTGTAGATGAGAACATCATCAAATTCCAAGCCTTTCGCTTCATAGATAGTCATAACCAGAGCAAGACTTAGTTCTTCTGGGAGAGAATCTCGAACTTCATCAGATGAAACAAGAATGACTTGATGAGCACCAAATTCTATTGGCGAAGTCTTTCGTTTGTAGCCCCGAAGAATGACAGCAAGATCACTGAAACTACATGACTCCAGAATTACTGGTTTAGGTCCTTCGAATAGTCCCTGATCACGCGCCATTCGATCAAATGACTCAGGAAAAAAGTGATAAAGCAAATCAGTTATGCATGAGGCCAAATTCAAGATGCCAGCATGAGAGCGATAGTTGTGAGTGAGTTCATAAACTCTATCAGGAACTTCAACTTGGGCTTCCTGGCCAACAGCCGCAACAGATTCTTTCATATAGTGGAATATTGATCTTAGATCGCAGAAACGGAAAGCAATCCCTCTCATAATGCTCTGGGCAGTATCTCCAGTGAAGAATAATCTGTTTGGATTACGACACGAACGAATCATGACAGCTAACTCAGCTTGAGTGAAATCTTGAGTTTCGTCAACGTAAATCTCATGAATGGACCAAGCAGGGGTATAATATTTGAGGCGACGATAGATAGAGTGAACCACGTCCGTTTCATCAAACATTCTCTGACCACGTTTGATGCGTTGATAAGATAAAAACAACTCATAAATGCTCTCACGATTAGCCGTAAAACTTGGTGCTCTGTTTCTCCCTATGCTTTGATATTCTTCCAACGTTATGTAGCCATCTTCGCAATGAAGTGCTTCGACAGATCCTTTTATGAACGATCTTATCTCAGTCCATACGAGACTTGGATGATAATCCACTTTTTTTTTCTTCGTCATCTTTCGCCACAGTTCATTCTTGAACACTTGATAGGTGATTTCGCATCGAGCATCTACTTCAACTTCGGCGCAATGATCACCATCTCCGCTCTTTTCTGCGGAAAGGTTGTCTTCCATTTCACTGTCATCTTCATCATCGGAGTAATTCACTGGTATTTCTTGCAAATTGTTATCGTCTTTCCCCCATCCTTTAACATTCCGAAGAAGGTCGCCATTTTCGTCTCTGGGAAAGAACGGTTCACCAGGTAAAGATGCATCTAACATCAACAGCCAGTCACGAGAACAAATGAATAGTGGCCACGTTTGCTCATCAAGTTCATCAAATTTGAAAAGCGACGAGGGTTGATGATCTTTAACATCGTTTGATGGAAAACTTGCCTGGTGTAATTCAAGGAAGTTTTTCTGGACCTCCTTACACAGTACTGCATTCTTCGTGATAAATGCTTGATGAAGATGTTCAAAGGCTTGTTGTTTACCAGCTGCTTGTACATCGGGGTCATCTGAACTATGGCATGGCTGCTCACGTTTCATGACCAAACTAGAACTGAAGCAGCTTTGCTCGTCGTCAGAGGCATCACATGAGCGGGCACTATCTCTTCCTTCACACATTGACGTTTTTTTCCCCTCTGTACTTTCTAATTCTCTCACGTCTTCACTAATCCGCGGAACAAACAATGCGACCTTCGGAATACTAGGTTCACTAAGTATGTGATGCTGCCAATAAGTCTGATAGTTATTCCACAAACGATAAAGACAACAGGTCGTTTTCCCGGTACCACTGCGACCAAGCAAGAGAATCGCCGATTTTGGCACCAGGTTTATAACGGAGTGCTCCAACTCCGATACGCGAAAAGGAAAATCACAATTTGCCCTATTTTGATGATTAAGCATAGCGTTAACCATGGCATTAGAGAAGGCGTAAAATTTAAGGATGTGATACTCCGTTTCCTCAGGGCTACCAGGTGGGAAAAACATTTTCGACGGTTCATCAGAGCTTGACTCTTCGTCATTCGTAGTTAAATATTCCGTCGTCTGTGTCTCTTTGTCTTCTCTAGGTACGTAGATGTTGGGTACAGATATTTGGCCATTAGTTATTGAAGAAGATTTATTGTCACTTCGAAGACCTTTAAGATTCTTCTTGATAAAACAATTTGTACCACGATTATAAGAGTGGATAATTTTCTTGATCTTTCTAGGCACCGTATCATGGTCAAAGACAATGTCCCATATTCGTATAACTTCCGTATAGATTTCAGACATTTCACCTCCCTTTTCGCTGTTTTTCTTTGGCAATGAGGTCTCGCTGCAACGAGGAGAGAAAGCAATAGCACGTTCCCATAGGATACGAGCTGATTTATCCAGCTTTGCTTCAAACAAAAGAATATTTGATTCCTTAGCAATTCCAACTAAAGGTTTCGCATTAGAACCACGCATATCTCCATTGGCTAGTTGTCTGACTATATCAACAATTTTCTTCTTTTTGTCACGTGGTAATTTTTTGTCCTTAAGTTTTTTCCACACTTCCGAGGTACACTCGACTTCCCAAGTTAGTTTATCAAACGTCACGTCATCAGATGGCTCATCATCATTCTCGACATCATCATCAGGCGTAGGACCAGCGCTCGGTGGGAGCGGTACCTTACTTTCGGTAGCATCGGTCTCGATTGCAAATGCTTTGTCACTGCTTGTCAGGGGTAGCGCAGTAACGCTGTTGCTAGCTAAATTTTCACCAACTTCCTTCACTTCACTTTTGATCTCTGACTCTTTAGTAAAGCTTTCAAGAGGAAGATGATCAATAGCTTCTGAAATAGCTTCCCGCAATCTTTCTATCTCGGACGGACGATGAACCACTACTGATGACACTGATGACGGACTTTCCAATTTTTCTACAACTATTTCACTCTTGTTTTCATTCTTTTTGCTTTTGCTCGTCACAGGAATAACAACTCGTTCCTTTTTCTTATTTTTCTTCTTTCTTTTATTCTTTTTCTTGGAACTATCAGGTGCAAAATGTTTGACAGCTTCTTCAATCAGGTGATACCTAGGATCGCTCCTCTGACGAATCATCATTAATGAAGTTTTCCCATCATTATTTCGTGTGGCAGGATCCAAATTGTAACTCAAAAGCAAATTTATACCGTGGACGGTGTGGTGCCACATTCTTTCGCTAGATGCCACAAGATGGTAAAGGCTGTTTCCTTTTCTGTCAACAATCTCATCACATTGTGTACTTGAGTTCGTCGAACCTCCTTGTTTTTCCATTAGGTGATGAAAAATGTCCCAATTACCTAAATTTACAGATTAAAAACATTAATTTCAGAGCATAAAAAGTTTTTTTTCTGAAATAAACAGCAGCATACTTCTGTATAAGCACCTATGTGCTGCAATATGTAATGTGTTTTTCGACCTTTTTCAAAGATGCACGTTAGAAGACTACATAACATTTGCTTTTTAAGCCATGCAAGGTGATGCCACTCAATAGGATTGTTAGTTAGAAATATTTAGCTGGCGTTCTCATGTTATAACTTAATTTAAGTCAGTGCCCTTACTATCTCAAACTACAAAATTGCAATAGTATAGCACATAGTAGTACGTTTTGGAGAAGGTTTATCGTTTTCTTGGAATTCCCTAAGATGACTTTATTCAAACAGTCTTCGGAGCTCAAGCAGAATCAGCATCCAGCGGGATAAGTGTTCTGAGCCCGACGAGCTCTACTTCAAATCCAAGAAGATTGTTTCTAGCTTGAAGAGCAAGTTCCACGCCTAACCAGTCTACTTTAAACCACTTGTTCAAGCCAAGGAGTTAGCTACTAGCCCGAAGAGTATCCAAGTCAGAGATGTTTGCTCCTTTCGCTTGGAATCTACTTCAAGCCTGAATAACATATTCCGAGCCAGAGATGCCTTCTGCCTGGCTTAAAGATTCGTCTGCAGTCCAGTGACCCGGCTAAAGCAGGATGTTTCAAGCCCAAGGAGTCCAAACTTCAAACCTGAAAAGTCTGCTTTGAGCCTGAGAGATTTACTTCGAGCCTCAAAAACCTTTTTCAAGCCCAAGGGGTCTTCTCTGAGCAGTAGGCATCGAGCCTAAAGCGTCTGCTTCAAGGAGTCCGCTTTAGACCTAAAGAGTCTTCTCCGAGCCTGCTTCTATAGTTTTTACAGTCCACTCCAAGTCTCAGTCACGAGTGTTCTTACATTAAACATGTTAAAGAGATCCACACATACGTAATGACGTTACTCTTATGGATAACTGTTGATGCCATATTTTCGACATCTAGAACAATACTTTCTTTGGTGATTGGCTGCTAAGCACCAGAAATATCAACCGCTACTGGGGCTTCGGTGGCGCAATCGCTAGGACTTGCGCCTTTCACCACTGAGGTTGCGCGTTCGATTCTCCGCTCGGACTTAACTTTCTGATGTGAAAAGATCTAGAGTCTGTAAACTACTCTGCCGAAAGTCGTAGGTTTCTACTCCTCGAGTACTCCGGTTTCCTCCTACAGGAAAAGTTGACAGGGTGGGCTACGATGAACAGATTAGGAAAGAAATATTGTAGTAAAAATAGACAGTCCAAAGTAATATATATTCATATACATAATTAGAAAAAGCATTGTAAATAGTTACGCAATTCAGCTTACGCTGCAATGTAACTATATGCAAAACCATCTATCTATCTATCCGGGCTATAAGCTACTATAGTATTGCGTTGATGCACCACAAGTCATTTTATTTTAATTCTTAGATACACCTATGGCAGGTGATCTTCAGGGCATTTGTCAACTACACATTTTGACTTATGGAGGCCTTAGGAAAAGACGTTAATCACCATGCTAAAGATCGTGATCATGTGTGTCCTAGGTGCCTTCATCCTTTAAGCATGTCGGTTCTCGGCATTGCGCAAAAGCTAGCTTTTGTTCTGGTCTCCATTGATATGGCGATTGAGGGAGCATCTTCATATCCTTCTCTGGTTTTTTCCACAACTAATTGTCCAGCGTTTCAGATCTTGTTCAAGCACATGCTGTTTTCGCTCAACCTGGTCTAGCATGTCCTTCGCCTCACTAGTTTGTCATTGTTTTCGTTCAACAGATTTCGACCGTTCTGATGCTTTGGAAAACTTCTTCGAACCAGATTCGCTAAACCAGTTCGTAGTGATATCTCCATGACTGCTGTTCTTCATTTAACATTATTTATCCAGTTGTTCATTGGCGTTCTTCAAGCAAAAGTCGACTATGTTGCCTACAACAATGACGATGCTCGTTTTGCTGCTATAAGGATACACGTCACAGTCGCATAGACATAACTTAATTTCAAACCTTCGAAATGATTTCGTATATTGTTTATTTCGAACAATCGTTTTATTTCCGAGTTTTTGGTTTTATATTTGCTCTTGCAGTTACACCATCGTTCTTGATTTATTTCTTGTTTTTTTCTCGAAAAACCATATTTTGCCCCCTAATTGATCTGGCTACGAAGTACCTCTTTGCTTTCAAATAACGCAAAGCGATGAGCGGCGAATAATAATAATGATATTTCAGTAGATTTTTTCTACAAAGATTCAAGTTACCATCCTCTCCTTCAAGCCTCAGGAGTCTGGACCGACTCTGACAAACAAGTTTCGAGCTTTAGAAGTCTGCTCCAAGCCAGAGGAGTCTGCATTGAGCTTAAGGCGTTTCTTTGGAAAGAAGGAGTCTGTCCCGAACCTGAAGGGGCTTCAGGCCGAGATCTTTGGCTATCCGGCTATAGAAACCAAGGTCTATGTAGTACAAGAGCCATTCAAATGATGCTGATATTCGCAAAATACAGCGAGCATTCAATTTACGCTGACATAACGGAAAGTGTGGGCCATAGACAAGTTTTCACTGTGCGACACATGAATCGACCATTTACAGCATTTCTTGCAATTACGGCAGCCAACTCCTGTACTGTAGCAGGATTTACAGAATTTGGAAGATCACATCGGTCACTATTCTCTCAGGGAATCTTTTGAAAACAAAAGCCCAGCTACCAGATATCTTCTGTCAATTCCATAACAGGCCATACTGGCATTGCTTGCTTCAAGCATGCTCAATATTAGGGTACAGTATATGACACTTCGAGTCACCAATACAGATATTTACACATTTACATTATATAGAAAACGCAGTATCCTGTTTGTACGTAGAGAAATAACAAAATTGATAACGTATATAGTCACTATGGTGTACATATATTACAGTGCTTACCTGCATGTTTGGAAACTAAACATTCCTTATATCAAACTACACAAAACTTAAAAATACCTGAGCATAATCCAATTCTGAATGCAGTATGAATTGGCGTATCGTCCTGTTTCCCAAATTTACAGGCTAACAGCCCTTCAGGACTTGCGTCTTTCTTCAGCAAAACAATAGCTAGTTTGTGATCGTCGTAATTCACTGCTAATGACAACGGAATTTCATTTGAAAAACGCCTATTCACCAAAACACCATGATCTATGAGAACAGCGATAAGCTCGTAATACATGCCAGGTTTAGGGTTCGCTCTTATCACATCACACAACGAAATTTCTTTGAGATCGCAATTGCCAGTTGCAACTCCGCCTTCACCTTTTGCATAGCAATGTTCACCACCACCTCCAAGCATATAGACTTCCAAAGATTTCCAGTGACGTTTCTCGACGCATTCTCTCAGAAATTTATTCAAACAGTCACTTGGAAGTTTGAAAGTAATCTTCTTTGGTCCATCTAGATTAATCAAATATAAATTTTCACACTACTATTGTACAGACCGAAGCCCGTTTAGCTTAACGGCAGATGAGCTAGGTCAAAATAGAAATTTTATACATTCCTTGTACAACCGAACTGAAATTTTTTAAATGATAGCAACAGTTATGTATCCAACTACTGGTTTCACACGTGCAAGGTTGGATTTGCAGATGCCAAACAGCATATGTAGGACACAAAAACTTTACCATACGTTACCTTCCCCACAGTTATAAATTAGCGTCATAATTTTGCAGAATATTTCATGTCTATCTCCCTCTGTTTGGTTCGGTATGTTCAGCCCTTTACACAAAAACTCCAGAGCCACATCATCATCCTTCAGTGCCATCAAAGCACAACCCATTCGGTAAAAACCCTGGAACATCAGAAACAGAAAAATACTTTAACGATGGATATCATTGCGTCCCAATTCAGACTCAGTTCAATAAATAAGCAAAATTGTATTATATTCAGATGATAAAGAGAGTAATTTAGTGGTCGACTTTTGCTTTCCACGCATGTCATATCAGAGCCACGTACTCTAAAGACATTAGGCTTACAGTCCAATCATTATACCTTGGACCAATCTGGACGGTATTCTAAGCACTTTTCAGCATCTTGCTTGGCTTTTGCCGACAATCTCTTCTTCAAATAAGCTTGTGAGCGGTTACTGTATAATGTTCCTAGAAGCACATTGTCCTGCATAGGAATGCAATGAATAGACAAAGCGTAACAATCGATAGCGTAGTCAAACTTTCCTTGTTTGAACATTTCGTTCCCTCTGTCTTTCCAGTCAATGGCTTCTCGCTTTTATATGAAAAACAATTGAGATGAAAAAAAAAGTATAGTTCAGCGCAATCAGGAGTCACATGTCATGTAACTACACTGTCTATTACGTAGTGCAAGAAAAAGTGCGGTCATTTACACCCACACATAAATACGTACTCGGTTAGTAATCTGAATAATCTGTCGCCTCTCTTTTCCTGCTTGTATAGCTCTCGCATAAAATTTACCATTCCAAGCTACTAAGAACATCTTCCTCCAGCAATCTACCCAGTCATGCTGTTGGGATTGACAGGTAGGGTCAAGTGGCCGCAAACATTTTTCAGCGAGTTGTAGCAAATACACTGCTCGTTCATATGCTCTTGTTCCAGCTTTATCTACTGCCTGGTGCTTCACATTGATACCTATTTGCTGTACACAATTAAATTGAAAATACGAAATACAATCATGAACAAGAAAAGAGATCATTAAACGACACACAGTAACACAACAAAAAAACAAATAAAGAAAGAACTTATGTCTTGGCAAAACGGATGGATGAACGAAACACGTTTTGTCAGAATTACATTAGAATTATATTATCCAACAATGAATCTGTATCTTTGGCTTATGGTGTAGAAGTATTCTTGGTACAGTAATATACCAATACAAAAGGAATGTTAAAACAAACTCACCACTGCAAAACTAGGGTTCAATTTTTTTGAGTCTACTAGATCTTGGTCACATTCAGTGTAATGTCGAAGCTCAAAGTGCGATATAGCTCTGTAAACCAAAACTTGACTGCGAAAATGAGTATCTTCAGCAGTAAAATGTAAAGCAGCAGAGTAATACCAAACTGCCAAACCAGGAGGTGCACTTTCTCCTTTGGAAAACCATAATTCAGCCTCCCCCTATAAAAACAAAGAAATTATACAACATATTTCATTAAATACATCCTGCCTCTTGCCAAACCATGTTGCTCAAGGAGAGTTGCATGGTTGCTTCTACAGTTTGAATTACCTACCAATACACGGCATGATTCCAATGATTTCAGTACAATGGGTGAAATATTTAAAAAATCTGTTCAGGTAGAAATTACGTACACCAAGCAGACAGTGGGCATAAAAAATTGTAAAATTTAATAACAAGAACTCACCATATCAGCAAGCTGCTGAGGACAGTACTTTAGTGCATGTTGGATATCAGTTGCAACTAAGCTGTACTTTTGGAGCATGTGGTAAACGTTAGCTCGAGAAAACAATATTTTTGACCAGAAAATTGTGTCATTAGAGGGACCAACAGTTGAGTGGAAAGTTTCCAAAGCTCGAGTGTAATGGTAAACAGCAGCATCGAGGTAGCCTTGTTCTTCAGCTTCCTGTCCATAATGAAAGGCTGCTGAAACTATATTCATCTTCCACATCTAGCTAGAAACAAAAATTCACCCTCTACATATTTGAGGCCAAGATTTTACTCATGTTAAATTGTTTACATATGTAGCAACTGTGTAACTCAAGTGCCAACAGAGCCAAGATCTGAGTCAAGATATTTTTCTTGGCTCAGATCCTGGGTAATTGTCATGTAAGTTAGCCTACAAATTTGGTTAGGACAGTTCAATTGCATATTTGCAAATGCACATGGATAACTATGTAATGTATGCAAATACTACTTTGAATACCATAGTGTCATTGAGAGCTAAATGGGTCCTCAGAAAATCTGAAATTTTGAAGTTATGGTGATTTACACCACCCTTGTTATATAGACTGATACACATCTGTTACACATCCATAGCCAGGGAATATTACTTGTCATGGGAGAAGCCAGCAGGTTAAAGATGATATCAAATTGAAAAATGCACTATTTCCTAAATGCGTTTTTTGTTGGCCTTGGGGGTGATATTCTTCAAACAAATTTTGGAGCAATACCTAAAACTTAATGAAGTGCCAATTGAAAACAAAATTGAAATCTATTGCAAAGAATGCTCCACGATGACCATGATGAGTGTTCACTTTGGTCGTATGCGAAAAGATCTAGACCCGTCAATAAAATTTTCGTCGAAAACGAAAGTATAACGTGCACGTAGTTTAAAATAAATAGTGTCTGTCAATTATACATACCTCGTGATAGTTATAGGCTGTAGAAGTCCATCGTGTAGTGCACGGTCAGTCACCTTTAAAACGTTTTCTCAAAAACATAATAATAACTCGATATCAGCAATTTAATAAAGAAATAGATTGGACACACAACACGTATCCAATATTCCAATTTCCAAGAACAATGACATGAATTAAATATGCGAGGACAAGTTCGCTCATGTCAGAACAGCCTTCCCCAAAAATATCAGATATGAACATCCCCCCTCTCTCACTTGGAAACTTGTCACTCTGCAGTTGTTCTTTTGATGACGCTGCGCTACAAGCAAAGCGGCTTCAAAATGGTAAAAAATGGAAATGTACTATAGTCATGATGCGTGTATTTCTAAATACCATACAGCTTGATACAGCCGATTCCGTTTGACTTTGACCAGACTTTGACTCAACCACAGAGGAGGTATATACAGAGAGTTCACTCAGCGAAAATACAATACTTTAGGATGTCACACGGATTTGCGAAGCTG
>JAODVM010439494.1:0-23675 GCA_025400095.1 Phenganax marumi
AAGTTCCCGATTGATTTACCAGTGATTATGCTTGACACAATGCTCCTTCGCGGCTTGCAACGCAAATGTTGCCGTTACGAAAAGAAACAAAAAAAATGGCTCGTGCAATATGGTGTACCCTCAAACTATAACTCTTGTTGCTTTCGCAATGCAAAACTACAAGTATATCATTAATAATTTATAAAGAAATTGGTCAATCAAAGCTTCTGGATTGAACCACGTGAGTAAACGAGAAATGCCAGTAAAGTACTGGGCAGAGGACTAGATGTACGTTTTCCAGTCCACCCAGCTAGCACACTAGGTAACTATATGACGTTGGCAGAATGTAGTGGGAAAGTTAGGTCGGACCTAACTTTCTCTCAACGTTCACACAACGTTACTTCCTTCCTTGGTAACTTGGTGAAATCAACGTAGAGACAATATTGACGTCCAACGTTATGAACAAGGACTAGAAATAATATTTCCAGTCTAGTGCTACAACTAGTTTATTTTGAGAAGTCATCGTAAAGACATCGAAGTCAGACTTGACCGGGTTTTCAAGTAATCTTTAATCTTAGTAAAACTTCTTTACACACGAAGGGACTACAATCTGATTTTCAAAGGGTCGTGCTATTAGTACTATCGCAAAATTTAACTACAAACTCTACTAAGACTAATTAATTTACAACAATAGATTAAGTCACATAATATTAAAGAAAGAGTAAAAGTTTAGCATAAAAGATTTAAACGCTGCTTGAAGTATGGTAGTGACCACTCCTGGGTATTATATAGCGATATCAACCGGCAATTCGTTTCACTGTGCTGCTCGGTAAGAGAAACTTCTTTTGAGAAAGTTAGTTCTTGGTTTAGGAAGCAGACGTTTGACATTGTTACTTCTTAGTGAATAATATACAGTTTTCACAGTTTAGAAATAAATGTTGGATGGAAGGAGGCACTTGGCCGGTTAAAGCCTTAAATGTCATAATAATTTCTCTTGTCTTTAATGTCTTTTCAGTTGGTATCAAATTAAGGTTTTTTAATATTTGATCGAACTTCGTATGAATAACCGGTAATAACCCGAGCTGCTCTCGTTTGCAATTTGGAAAGCTTATCAATAATCGAATTAGATCTATCACTCCATATTGTTGAGCAATAAGTTAAGTGAGATAATACTAGGGCAATGTACGAAGTAATTAGAATGTTAAAGGGAGAAATGGTTTGGCTCTTCTTAATAGCGCAATATTTGTTGAGATTTTTTTGCATTGTGCATCTATGTGCGTACCCCGTTTTAGTTGTTGGTCGATAATAAAACAAAGTGACCTTTTGCTGGTAACACGTTTAACATTATTTTCCCCATTAGCTAGCGAACTTTGTTCCACTAGTTGGCTTCCCCTCGTACTCGAAGAAATCGTCGTACTTGAAAACCCGGTCAAGTCCTCTTTCTCCGCCTTCAACCGTTACTTCAAAGTCTGGCTTATTCACCGTTCAAGCTAAACGAGCTTCGCACAGCCTGCCCCTGATTGGCCAAGCGAGTAATGGATTATAGGAAGGTTTCACGCAATTTGCTCCTATAATTTCTTGACATTTTTCGAGTTAAGTTTTTACGAAAATTTTGCACATACTTCTCAAAAAATATGTGCAAACTTCTACCAACTTCTATCTACCAAAATTTCTATCACTGATATCTTTTCACTTAATATTCGCATCGGGATTGCGCGAAACCGCCGAAACGTTTTGTGTTTATAGACATATATATTCGACAATATGTTTGTTTATAGAAACATAGATACAGCTTCGCACAATGTGAAATATCGCGATGTATTTTTCTCGTAATTTCATTATATATTTAGCACACTTGGCCAGAAAAGTATTCTAGGTTAAAAAAGCCCGGCTCAGGTTCGCCCTGCGGACTATATGTTGTATCCTTTGGACACTTAAAAATATACATCCTGAAACGCACCCCCTATTTTAGAGCAATTTAATGGCAACAATGATGTTTTAAAAAATCTCTTGTGAACCGGTTTTTAATGCCTATCGACGACGAAAATTTGATGGAACATAAACGTATAGACAGCGAGTTAGCGTGCTACTTTGACTTTCCACAGTCTGCCGTTTGTGGTTCCTAGACGTAACGGACTTTATCACCTGCAGGCACGCCAAATTCACCGGTGCATTTTCGCTCGGGTGACATCAGTGCATGCTCATCATTGTTCTTAAATATTCTGTATTGACGACGCGATTTTTCTAAATTCTTGCATACTTGATTGAGATTCAATATCAAGCAAGTGACACAAGTTGCATCTTTCTCAAGCGCACTTTTTTTGCTCCGCAAGCACGTTCCCTGGCCAGCGACTCGGGCAAGTCTAGCGCGCTACTTACATTTGATGAACGCCTATGCACCTATCTATAAGTATCCCATAAACTTAATTTACCAAGCAAGTCCTTTGTAACTTGCTGAATAAATTTTTTACGAAAATAATTTATAGCGATGTCGGCAAAATAGGAAAAATACATCTGAAACTTGCCTGTGTTTCTACCGCTATTCCAAAACCAGTAATGGACATGTATCTATGCATTTCACCAATTTAGAGCATATCCGCGTTTGACGTTCCATTTCTTCCGCATCCGCGTTTTTCTGTCCGTGTCTACGGATTGTTTTTCAAGGTCGCGTTTTCACACGCACGTGCACTATCGCACACCTTTAAATTGTAATAAAAATTCATTCATAAACAGCCATAAAATAGAACGTTAGTAATTTAGTGCTTTCAACGAGCAGGTGTCTATCTGTTGAACTGTTTCTAAACAATACAAAACGTCGAATGGTTTCATTTTTTTACCGGCGGAAAAAACGCAAAAGTGGAAAATACAGACCCTACACTTTATCAGTTTTCCGCCGTATCAGGCCCGCCTATCCGTTCATCCGTGTCTTTGTTTTGTCGTGAACATTGCAATTTTTCGGAAGTATGCCCATGTTAGGTTAGGTTTGTTTATTAAAAGTTTGCACATTGCAGCTACAAAACTGAATTGCGTGCATAACGTAGTTAAAAGTAGTAGACTAGTAAGTTATTCTAATATATAATTATACATAATAGAATCATACGTACTAATGTAATTCTAAACTATTTACTATTTGCTATATTAAAAGCCTTGACTGACGAGGGGATAAAAGTGTTTGAAAATCTGTTTGTGTTCACAATGTAGTCAGCAAAAAACTCGGGATTGCCTCAGCTCATACTTCTTTCCTTTTTGGGGGGGGGGGGCAAAAGATACGCCAAGTAATCAAGAACTAGATTGGTTGGTTGAAAGATAGATATCAGGGGCGGTTGTTCAAAAGCGGGTTAGCAAATAACCCAGATTTAAATTTAACCCACCGTTTTTATTGTCCCATTTTGAAGCACTGTTTGTTTTGAAACTTTGAGGCATTGAATTACTCATTGAGGGAAACATTATGAGCGAAAATGTTAGCAAAAATTTAACTTAAACGAGCTTGAAATCGAGGTTGAAGTTGATCATTAACCCAGGGTTAAGCTAATCCACCTTTGAACAACCGGCCACAGGTCAGGATCAATGGAGAAGTTGTGCGATTAGTAACATAAGCTTATTACAGCGGATAGCGATTCACGCCCTCCGACGTTATCGACAAAGGCTGGACGACGCGCATTCTCAAATCGTGCATGTAAAAGATATGGAATTTTATCGATGATCTGCAAATCCGACGGGCGTATCACTCCGAAATTTCTCGTACGCCTTCGTAAAAATCTTGGAAAAAATCTCTTTAAAACAAATTTAAAAATCACGACAATCTTGCTATCCTTAAAATGCTAAAATCACAAAAATCTTCCAAAATTTTGAAATTCTTAAAAACAATGCAATAAATCTTGGAAAATGATGAATAATCTCTTTAAAATCTTAAAAAATCTTTGAAACCACTCAAGTTGAAAATCTCAAGATAAGAAAACTTGAGATCTTTTTGAAAAAAATCTCGTACGTTATTTTTCGAGTGATACGCCCCTCGTGCAAATCTTGTGAATATACTTCGATTTTTAAAAACAAACTAGACGAAAATATTACTCACATATTTATTTCAACTCGAACATCCTAGCACGAGATACTGTCTGGTGACAATTGCATAAGTTGTGTGTGTTATATAATCAGAATTCCAACTTATTATTTGTTGTTTTGAATGAATTCGGCACGGCTGGAGCACGACATTTGAAACGGGCCTCAGTTAGTCTGTGGAGTATGAAAAGAACTTGTGACGGCATACTTCTTGCATCAGTCAACGACGAAATTTAAGCCGGTTTTCCACTAGCTAAATTTGCCGCGCGAATGATTTGTCTCCTAAGCTCTCAATTCGAACTAATTAGATTTTTGATCAATAGTTCTCAAGTTTGGCAATAAAAATTTCGCTTCGCAAAAGAAGAATGCCGCTCGTGTAAAACCGTCCTCAACGCCATATTTATACGCAAAGACCTGTTGCATAATAGACTAGACATGTGTTCTGGTTATATAAGTATGAACCGGTTGTAAACCGAGTCGGTGAAAAAAAAATCTATGAAATGTAGTAAAATCTGCAAAATATAGTTATGCTAAGTTTGCAAATGCTGTATATTGTTGTACTACGCGGCCGAAATCAATACTTGTTTTATGCAGTCAACTCCGGCGCTGTTATGGCAAAATATTAAACAAACTGTGCAAACTTCGCTTGACTATATTTCCACAACTTCCAACATTTCGCAACCTAGCTTTGCAACTTTACTAAATGACACTACTTCTTGCAGCCGTGATTCATGTTCTTCTTGCCTCGATACAAATTCACCATAGATGATGGATTAGGCGCTTTCCGTTGAATTAGCGCTCCACTTAAGATCAGAAAAATTTAATCGCCTGGTTTAAATTTGCTCGTGATGTAGTAAATAGAGTCACGATATCTATTAACGGTAAAAATATTCTATCTTTCTTTTATTACGGCTGTTTAGAAGGTCGTGCACGACTCTTTCTTCGCGACAGGTACGACCATGTGAACCCAGGCTTGGCGTTCCCAGCACTAATGCGACTTATTGAAAATATGTGTTATATCTGCAGATCTTTGCCGAGAAATAGACTTTCGAACGCACAGTTTGCAGACACTTCTTCTAGGCGCCACCATTAACTATCACTGCATTTAGAGCCAGAAAAATTTAACAAGCATCGCTGCCCCTAAATAAACCATTTATGGTATCTGCTACGCGATGAGTCAGTTCATACATAGATATCCGAATATGATGTATATTTCGACATGCCCGCTTCTTGTTGGAAATGTTTCTCAAGGTTATGGAAGGTGTGACGCAGCATGTAAAGTGAACCAATCAGATTAAAGAGCAGCATCAAATTTCGTTGAAATAGACCAATGAGATTAAAGGAGGGCCCTGGTGTGTGGGGGGTGTGAGTCAACATCTGGCAGTGTTTACGTTTCTATCTGTGCACTGTACAGATACGTCTTAAAATTATCCCTTGAAAATGGACGTTCCCAAAGAATCGAAGAAGCTAAGCTTGACATTTTCTGGCTGTGGATTTCTAGGAATATACCATGTTGGCGTAGCGAGTGCTTTGAGAGATCGAGCGCCGAAACTTCTTGAAAATATTGAGAATTTTGGTGGAGCAAGTGCTGGCGCTTTGGCGGCGGGTTCTCTCGTTTGTGGCATCAGTTTGTCGGAATCGCTACAGTTTACACTTCGTATGGCAGAACACGCAAGACGATTTTCAGTAGGACCTTTTCATCCTCAATTTCAGCTCACAAAAACGATCAGAAGGGTGTTTAAACGAATGATTCCAGACGATGCTTACAAACGTTGTTCAGGAAAACTTCATATTTCGCTGACTCGTTGTAGTGATATGCAAAACATTGTGGTGTCGGAGTT
The DNA here is from genome assembly GCA_025400095.1 of Phenganax marumi. Lineage (NCBI taxonomy): Eukaryota > Metazoa > Cnidaria > Anthozoa > Malacalcyonacea > Clavulariidae > Phenganax > Phenganax marumi. Next base: position 5,880 of record JAODVM010439494.1, read on the forward strand.
TCACTCAAATGACGATCTTGTTGATGTAAGTCTACTTAAATATCCTATTTTTTATAAGCCAAAGCTAGAGTAAAGGCGTTTTTCCATTTTATAACAGAGCAGTACAACATATACGTGCTGTTCAAAGATTTGGTTACGAAGTCCTACTTAGTAAACACTGAAGAAGAAATCGGTTTATACTCCTTCGCTTCGTTTGTCTTTTGCCTATAAAACCGACTTCGGAATATAAAATGCAAAAGAAAACATTGTCATGTGAAGTTTGAAAGTTTAAAAAACATGTTTACGCAAAAATAGCGGTGTATTTGTTTCAGCATGACAGTCAGTGAATTTCATGGCGTTCTATTTACAATTCAAGACGTCTCGTGACTGCCATGATAAATAAAACATGTTTTATAGCGGTGTGATGCATTGTTATAAACATTGGCCAAAGTATTACTTGAAAAGTATATTTGTTTACAAGACTCTGAAATAATAATTTATCGATTCGATTGGGGCTAGAATCACCCTGTAATCAAGTCAAATTGTCTGGCGTTAGACTGACTGAAATATATAAGTAAGCTTAATCAATCAAGGTACATTGCATTGCCAGTCTAGCTATAAACAAGAGAAATTGGCAGATAGTTTGATTAACTGGCACGATTTTCACTATTCACGAGTAAAATCATCTTGTGCTAGACTGAGTAAATATATAAAAGTAGGGAACATTGGAGTGCATTGCTGGGGCTGGTTGTTCGAAAGGTGGATAGCGCTATCCACTGGATAGTGATTTTTTGTAGCCTTCGTGAAATTTCCGATTGATCGTTATAACACAATATTACGGCTTGTAAAGATAGATTAAAGTCTCTAGTTTTTACATTGTTGACCAAAATGGAAGTTTCGACATGTTTTGTCCAATTTTGTGAATGTTGAAAAATTCACTATCCAATGGATAGCGCTAAACACCTTTTGAACAACTGGCCCCTGGTGAATAGTTTTACAAGGGAATTGGCAGATAGTTTGGCTAGCTGTTAATATGCAGGAGTGTCACCTGACAAGTAATAGAATTGAATACAGAAGGTTGATGCATGGAGTTGCATTGCCAGTTGATAGGAATAGATAGATAAGAAGAGAAATTGGTAGGTAGTTTAATCATCCAATTAACTTGAAAGAATCTGATTATTTTGAGTAGAATCATGTAGAGTTTGGCTGAGTGAAATTTATAGCTGGGGTGCATGAAAAGGCATTACCCGTCAATGGGTGGAGAAGAGAAATTTGTAGGCAGTAATTTAGTCAACCCATTAACTGGAAAGAATCTCAACATGATGCGTAGAATCATTTAGAGTATGACCGAGTGAAATGTACAAGTTAGGCATGTCGAGGTGCATTGGCAATCCATGGGTTAACAAGAGAAATGGGCAAATAGTTTAGCTAAGCAATGAACTTGCAAGAGTTACCCCAGATTGGTAAAATTATCTGGCATTATACAGAGTAGAACAGATGGGTAGAATGTATTGGAAGGCAATTCAAGCCAATACTTGAACAAGAAAAATGGCTTAATTGATGGTTTAGTGCAAGGGTTCACTGATGAGTAAAATCAGTTGCATTAGATAGAGTAAAATATGAAAGTAGTAGGATGCATCAGGTTGCAATATTTGCCAGTCAATGAATTCAGAAGAGAAATTGGCTGATAGTCTAGATAGCCTGATAACAAGCTAGTTTTTTCCTATGATGAATAAAATCTTCTGGCATTAGATGGAGTAAACTATATAAGTAGATTGCATTAAGGTGCTTTGCCAGTCAAGGTCGATCGCCATGTTCTTTGTCCATTCCCTGATGACTTACTAATTAAATTGCCAGGGTAAACAGTAGCATTGTTGTGTTTAGTGAGTGCAAAGAAGGGATCTGGCTATTGAGTAGTGCACTAGATTTTTGTATAGTATAGTTTTTTGTAACATGAATCATGTCCTTTGAATCAAATAGTATAGTAATGTGTAGTGTATTTGTGTGTGTCACATCGTGCCATGTATATTGATTGTGTTGTAATGTACAAAGTTTGTATATTATTGTGAATGGTGGAGATATGTAGATATATACTGTTACACATAAGGTTCATAAATCATAATACTGTATAATTATACTTTATAATGGCAGAACTCCACTGAACAACACTTTCGGTAATGTGGGTATCTTGGCTAAATATTATGATAAAGAAAATAAAGATATTAATTAAAGATTTAAAATTTGACAGAATAGAAATGCATTGTTCCGCACTAGTATAATATTTATGTCTGCATTTTACAACAGTGCTGAATAGTTCACATAACGACAAGGATTTTGTTTGTTAGCAGTGAAGTCACTGGTCTGCAAAAAGCAGACTGGATTTTAAGTGTTGTTGTCGTTGAAACGAAAAAAGAAAGCTGAAATCTACGAACGTACGAATACTAAATACGACGCTGTGAGCTCACTAGCTCGGCATGATAGAAAAGACGGAATGCGGATTACGGACTTCGGATTACAGAGTGTCGCGGGTCAACTGGATCCGAGCCCCGTGGCATGGTAGAAAACACGACATCTTGAAGTCTTGAAACACGAAGTCTTATCAGTCTAATACAGAAAGTTAGCACACACGGCGTGATGGTCTAGGACGTCGTATAAATGGCTTGATATGCCCATGAATGGATGTGCCTCACCATTTTCACGACTGTCATGTCGTGTTTGCTAAATTTCTCTTTTATTTATCTGTAGTTGAACCGCGACCCTCCGTAATCTGTAGTTCGTGATCCGTACTCCGCACTCCGTCTTTTCTTTCATGCCCACTAGCATAGCCTCTGGCTATGCTATATTTCTTCCCATTATTTGACCGCTTTGAGTGAAGAAATTTTGAGAATTCCAGCGCACAGCAGGAATCTTTAAGTATCAGTCAAAATCAATTTGTAGTCCTCTTGCTGTTGATACTCGGAGTGTCTCTAAGCTTTTCTATGAATGCATCAAATTACTTTTGTACTGTACTTCAAATTCAAGTGTCAGAATCTCTGCAGAAGGATTGCTGGAGGATTTATATTATTGTATTAAGGCCCATTTACATGGGCGATATTTGCTGCGACTTTTCTTCAGTTGAACGATGTGATAAAGTGGGATAACTGGCGAATCTACTTGTTCTAACAATTTTGTCAATGCACTCGTCAGTCAACCTACTCGATCACATACGCTAAAAGGAGAAAAATCGCAGCAAAAATCGCCCGTGTAAACGGGCGTTTAGATAGTGGGATTCGATCATTACCTGATTCTTGCTAGTTGCTTATTATTGGCTTTTGTTTTGCATTGTTTTCTTTCTCTATGTACAGCGCGGCTGGCGATATAGGAATGTGTTGGAAAGCATCTAGCGACAAACGACGATAGCTTGCCACACTGTGGTTGGAATCGAAGGAATTATATACCATGCAACGATAAGCTATAGCTGTCTTTGTTGGTCGCCAGCTGTCTTTCGCGACATTCGAAGCTGCAGTTGAAGATAGTTGACGGCTAAACGCATGCAAAGCTGGCTTTAGTGTCAAGAGCATGTTTGTATGTGCAACCAGGGGGCCAGTTCATCAACAACTGGTTAACTTGACCCTGAGTTAAATGAAATTTTGAAGCAAAATTTTTAGCTGCTTGTTTACATACTTTGAAGTATTTTCCACCAAGCTTATGTAAATAAAACGCAGTTCTTATTTTCAAAATTTTGAAACAAGTCGCCCAACAGAATGCACAAACTACACAGCTCCTTAAATTTTACACAGCGTTAACGCTGATACAACTTTGAATACTGAACAACCTGTCTTGTACAAGGTTTTGTGGAAACACCACGTAAATTTATTTATGCAAAGCTTTCGGCCCACAAGCCCGGACCGTCATCAGTGAAGAGAGGTGCTTCCACAAAACCTTGCATTAGATAGTTTGTCACCATGAAAACGTTCAAAGAACTTATTAAACAACCGTTCCTGGAAAGTGGAATTCGGCGTCGAAATGGGCCATTCCAGCTATCGACCAAGGGCCGGTTTTTCGAAACGTGTTTAGTTTAAACGATGGATAAGTTCAACATAAAAATCATATTTATGCATTCCTTAAACAACAAAATTGAGACTTTTTGTAGTTTTTTACAGTTCAGCAAAAGCTTTTGAACGTTAACAAAAATTCAGTAAGTCGCATAGGTATACGTCGAGCACATCGTTTAGCCCACTTCTCTTCCGAATACGATCACATTTTCCGAATATTGCGTAACGGAGTGAACTTAAGGCGGTTTTCCACCACGCGAATTTGTTCGAGCGAAAAATAAATCTAGCGACATGATTGGCTTGCTTTCGACTTTTTCGCGGGAAATTATTTTGCTAGCCAATTACGTTGCTAGATTTATTTTTCGCTCGAAAAATTCAGCCTAGTTGAAAACAGCCCTTAGGGGGTGTCCCCCCAATACCCCCTTCAGTTCGGCCTTGGTTTAAATGTTTTTAATAATAGGTTAATGTTTTCTACATTTTAGGCTTTGGTTGCATCAGCTCACGTTCCACTTTATTCTGGAATCATGCCTCCAACATTTCGTGGAGAGGTAATTTAAATACATGTTTTTGTAAGTAATAGCATGGCTTGAAGGGCATTGGTGATTAAATGGCCCCGTAACACGAGGAAGGTTTGTGGAATTCCCTAGGGACTTCCTCAGACTCCCGAGGGTAAGGGACCGTTTAATCACTAATGTCCCGAAAAGCCATGCTATTAGTTTGTAACAGTATAATTGATGAGGGTTTCCAATAAATTGTTTTACTAATTGGTAAAACTCCTTTGAGAACAATAGCTACTTGCGTGCTTGATCATCCGTAAGGGAGCAGGCGATTAGAACTAATCGGCAATCCGCCCAGTACTAACTAAAGAAAGCGGGGCAATTACTGTATAGTACTATTTTTTATCCAGGATACACACGTCTTTATTACTATGGAACAGTCGTAAGAACTTTTTTATTAGGGACTTAATTGAAGCTTCACTTGCTCGTGTGTTCGACGAGCAAGTTTTTTATTCAAGTGTGTTGACGAGTTCACTTGCTTGTGCGACGAACAAGTTTTTCTAGAACACTTTGTTAACGAGTTCAACTGCTCGTGTGTACGAGGAACAAGTTCCTTGCTATATACTAGGGCAAGTTACCTTGCTGAAAGGTTGTATGAATGCCTTTTAAAAAGTTCTCCCTGTAGAAGAAAACTTGTGAATTTTCTTTGTACACGCGAGCAAAACAAGGCACGACTTATCAGGAAAAAAGCTCGTCTGTAAGTAGTAATGCATCTCTTTATGTTGTTATAGTACCATGTGGATGGAGGTGTTTCAAACAATTTACCTCAACATTTTGATGGCGAAACAATTACAGTGACACCTTGGAGCGGCGAGAGTGATATATGCCCCGAGGATGACTCAAACAGCTTCAATCAATTCATGTTTGCCAATACAAGTATCCGTTTCAGTGCACAGAATATTTACAGAATTTATCGCGCTTTCTTTCCGCCTGATGTTCACGTCCTAAGTAGAATGTGTAAGCAGGGATACACTGACACAATCAAGTACTTAAAGACCCATTGTAAGTAATCTGTAATCGTTCTGTGACCCGTTTTAAACGTCGTGGTACTATCTTGCCAAACGCATTCAAAACAGATAGTCATCCAAAACGCCTCAATAGTCATTATTTTTAATGCAGCTGACATAACAGTTTCGCGACGTTTGAAACAGGCCGTCTACCAAAGCTCTGTTTGTGGCTATCTGTATCTGGAGCGGTGAACTCTAAGTTAACTAGAACGATAACTCCCCGCCATCTTGGTCTTTTTGCCGGTAGCCCCAGTCCTTTTTCACGAAGTGGTGGCAAAATATATCGGTTGAAAATTGATAAATTTCGTCACTTTTCCTTTTTAAATTCTATCCTTCTTCATCGGTGCACAAAATAGGGAAAAAAGCTTCAAGTCCATGTATTTACAATGAAAATTTGTCATCTAACATTCGAAATGTCACGAAGTGAAAACGAACTGGACCGAAAACCGCGCGAAAATGTTTGGTTTTTCTGAGTTTTGAGACTTGACAGAACGAGTTCAAAAGCTTTCACGCATGAATTATTCATAAAAATCTTAGTTGCTTTCAAAACTTGAAATTCTAGCATACGAACAGATACTGTACTTCACTAATTTCACTATATACAGTATATAGCTACTCAAAATGTTTTAATTTGACATGGCCGCCATATTGGTTGCAGCCTATCATAGGGAATTCGTTATAAAGTTGTCGTTTCAGTTTACGTAGAGTTCACTGATCTGTAGACTGGATACCGCACTCCAGACAAATTTTGTTACCGGCATTTGGAGCCCAAAATGCTTGAAATTTCGGCGCTTTTAGAATGTAGCTATACCAAACTACGCAAACTACGCCTACGCAAACTACGCAGGCCGGGCTACAGTTTCCGCACTTTAAATCACATTTGCAATCACACTTTGCAGTTTTACTGCATTTGAGATTTTCATTCTTGTTTTGGCGAGAAATTCCCTTCTGCTTGCCCAGATAAAAAGTTAATCTGTAGCTGAAATTCTCCATTGGCTAGAATCTGTCTGAAAGCCGTTAGCCTTCACGTGCAAGTCCGGGAATGTTGCCAGAACTGCAATCCTCATGCCAGTAGGGAGGTTTTAAGCTTGGCTGCCAGTACGAATGCGGATACTTATTTATCGCGATTCTTAAGAATTCGTACTATTACATGCGACTGTTAAGCCGCACCTCACAAAACTTGTTCCGAAAATGCTAGTCCATTTTTTAATTCAGAAAGCAACAAAATGTAATCAGCTACGTAAAACAACGATAATATCGCAAGTAGATTACATTATTCACACTTCATCCAAATTTTACATGTTTTTCAAGTCTTTAACGTTGAAGTTCACGTCTTCCAATAATGGAGAGACTTCGGAAGTCCAGCCAAACACGCTTCCAAAACGAAATAAAGTGCGCATACGTTTAACTCATTTCGGAATCCCTATCTGTACTGATAGTCAAGCTTAACCTCCCTATTATTACGCATATTATAGCATGCAAATTTTTGTGCCAATAATCTTCGAACGCAAACAGCATTCGCAAGATATATTCGATTTATGACCAGTACTCAGTTGTCTACTAAGATGCGCTGGCGGATGTTTTCATTCTTTAAGTATATTTGAACTTTTTCATAATTTTTGTTCAATTTGATAGATCCGGAATACCTGATTCAACGTCGGCCAAAAGGCAGAACGATATCTTGTGGTTGTATGTCAGATTCAGAACTCCCTCAAGAACCAAAAAGAAGGAAAACTCGTGTTGCTCGAACTCCAAAAATACCAGCAATAGAAGTGAGCAATGGAAAGGGACAATTGCATACTACAAAAGATACTGTGCTTCCTTGTGGCGAGTGTAACCTGCATAATTGTAAGTAATTGACCTTTTCACCAATAGCGCCGCCATTTTGAATTCGCTATGCATTGTGGTCAATTCTACTCGATCCACAATAGTAAAAAAGATAGCGGCTTGTCGATTCTGTCCGAATCCTTTGCGGTTCTAAATCGTTTGTAGCGACATTTGACGACTTTTATGTGAACGGCGTCAAACTACAGATGACTGTTTTTTTGCTTGACAAGTTGCTGACTTCAAGGCGATGTGTTCTTGTATTTTTATCGCCTATAAAAGTTTTCTGCGCAAAGGATTCTGGTAACATCGCCATGCCGCCATCTTTTTTATTATGGTCAATTGTAAGTAGTTGGCCTTTTCAGCAATAGCGCCGCCATTTTGAATTTGCAATGCGTTATGGTTAGTTCTGCACAATTGTAAGTAATTGACGTTTTCAGCAATAGCGGCGTCATTTTGAATTCGCAATGCATTGTGGTCAATTCCGAATGAATTTAGGTTTTCAAAGGGCTCAAGTCAAGAATCCACTGAACTATATCACATTTAAGATCAAGTTCGGATCGGGAGAGTGAAGCCCATGGCGATTCATGAAACTTTCTCGGGCGTCATTCATAGTCCCCTCCCCCAACGCGCATTCAACTAGCGCGCGAGAAATTTAAACCAATTTAATAAACTGACAAGCTTTGTATTTTGTTAAGTTTTTTTAATGACAAATGCCCCCTGTTAAAAATCTAGTCCTCTAGCTTCTAAACAGGTGCAATTGTTATGAAAAAACTTGACAATGTGGAAAGCTTGTGATAGAAAAAGTTCTTCGTTTGCCAGAGGTCTTACCCTATTTCCAGGCAAATTAGCGTCACAGTTTGTCTCATTCTGTCATTTCTAGTGCTTGAACTGGCGAAAGTCGATATATTGCTTGCAGAGAAAGAAATCTCGAGTTTCATAACGAAAATGATCTATACTCTTCTGATAAAACCCTGCGTGATGACAGTTTCGAAAATCACAGAGATGGCTGAGAGGTGCTTGTTTATCTTCTATTGCTACTGCTTAAGCAAGCAACGTTTTCGACAAGGCGAACGGCATGAGAAACGTCAAAGGACTGGGTCAAGCACGGTGATTGGTTGAAAACGTCAAGTTTACTTCCAGTCGACGTCCGTGTTTTCAAAAACGCGCTTGCTTAAGCTCTCTAGCTATTACTACTGCTTAAGCCGCGCCGCCGGTGCGACACATGTTGTTTAGTTAGAGCTCATTTTAGTGACTTTAATTTTTGAGTACTTGCATGTTTTTGAATTCATGTATGTATTGAGAAAAGGCCCCTTGAAAATCAGCTTCCTATTTACCGTTGAAGGGTAATCGTTTCCTAATAACTTTAAGTATATTATTACATAAAAAACGTATTAAAATTAGTAGAATTACAAACTTTGATTGGAAATTGTTGTAAAGTGCGGACAATATAGCCGTGGGAAGTTTGCATATTTTGTATATTTTCGTTTTACGTGCGAAAATCGCTTACACTTTTGAACTGAAACAGACCCGAAAATCGCAGCAAATTTCATGCACTCGTAATATAAATAGAACAGCAGCAAATTTGCAAACTTCTCAGGGCTATATTTTTACATTTTACAACATTTCACTGTCAAACTTTGTAAGTTTATTAATTTTAATATCTTTTCCCAGCTGTGATAATTAATTTGCTTCTTTTTGTTTTGATGAATTTTTTTTGAAATGCTGGCTTGTCCTTCGTTTAAGCCGAACGGGCCTTGTTCAACCGGCGTCTGACCCTCGTAAGCGTTTCAAAAGGTTGAATCTGTAATTTTTTTTAAATGTAGTATCATTTTGAAATTGCCCAAAATCTCCACTGGAGTGAACTTTGTTGATCTACTTCTGCACACGGTGAACGACGCTATACTTCATTATGAACTGTATCAAAACATTCACTCCTGTAATGAGAGGTATGAATATACTCACTGTCCTTAGCACTATAGCTAAATAAAACATGTTGATGTTTGACTGGGAAAGAGCCATCGGCGAAATCGTCATATTCTATGTTGAGACGTACAAGCGTGGGGTATAAGCATTTATCCTGCCCTAGTACGTCACACCCGCACTTAATATCCCACGCTAAGACGTCATCATCAACTTACGCGATTCTCGCGAAAGGTAGCTAAAGAGTGGAAAAAACCAAGCATAATAATAATAGCAATAACTGTAATAATAGTAATAATAATAATAGTAATGGAAACTTTTTTGAAAAACTTGTATGTGTACATACAATCATAAATCTCACTGTTTCAGGTAACTTATGACTGACTATTTCCCCTGCCCTAATATTTGATAATTTTACTTCATAGTTGCTCACATAAATCTCAAGTTTTCCGCGCAAGTATCATAGAAGTCGAGCACTACCATGAAAAGAATGAGGATTCCGATTCCGAAGCTTACGAGACAGCAGGCAGTGAATCCGGCTCGTTTGTAACCTGTTACTCTAGCTGTGTTGATTCTGATTTGGAATCTGAGACAGGTTCGTCATCCAGCAGTGATACAATTGTTGATGAAGTCTTTTCGAACGATGAAATGCGATTTGACTTTGTTAATCACGATTTACACGCGGAATACACGTTGAGCGACAAGGCGAGGTGGAAAGCTGGTGCTAATAAGCTAATTACAGCTTGTCACTAACTGTGGAGGATTTCCCGGTAATTGTGGCGTCGTTGGGCCAAAACTGTGGTACTAGCGACGTAGTTGTAGTTTGAGGGGGGAAACCGCGGGCTAAAATCACGTACCCCTTAAGAAGAATTACGAAGGAGTCAAAAGAAACTTAAAAAATCACCAAGAAACTGAAAATAATGCTGAAAAGTCGTTTTCGTTCAAGAAAACAAAAATGAAGGACAAAATCAGGGCAATGGAACACAAAATTCTGCTAGCTTTGGGAATGATCACGTGCAGAATCAAAAATCAAGGGAAAAATCGACAAATCTGAGAGAAACAATTTTACGACTTTTTGATCTCATACTCTTTATTGGAGTGATTGCCCTTCTGTCGTAATTACAGGGTGGTTGCTTGAACAGCGGGATTTGACTGTACATTAAATGTAAATAGAGAATTGTTAAGGAGCATATATCAAGGTCAGGGGAGTAAACACGATTCTTGTGTTTGAATATTTTAAACTAGAATCCCAAAATGTGTGTTTATGCAAAAAAATCATCTTATGGATGTTTAGGTTTCAGAGTTTTGGAAACGTTTTTTCTGGAAACTTTTATGTTTCAAATTTGACTTCTTGTAAAACAAAAAAGGTGGTAAAGCGTTTCCATGGGAAGATATGCAGCAATTCGTCTTTGTAATCTTGATATAGGCCCTGAAAATCTAAACTTGTGAAATACGTAATTTTGGGATTTTAGATGACATGGAAGTATAAATAGCGATGATTTTAAGAGTGTTCCAAACTTACGACTGCCGCAGAGTATTTTAATAAAACACAAAACAATAGACACTCCGTAAATAGTGTCAATGCAGCAATTTGTATTCCGATAGAAGTCTGATGGATTTGATAGCCACCATCGTTTTTGAATTGTGTAAACAGTTCATTGTAAATAATAATAAAACGAGAGTGTATGTATGTAACGTTTAAAGCCTATTTGAAGGAGAAAAAATTACGTTGCATTGATTTCAAAGACTAGTTTCAGTAGTACGTGAATGTGACAAGGAATCCTTTAGCTACAAACGTTGCTATTGAACTTCGTCAATGTTTCACAGTCATTGGAAATGAGAATGTTTTTGTGTCTAGAAGAAATGTAGTAAGACTTTCTGTGTCTTCTACTGGCATATATACATCTGGACTGCTTGCTTGGCGTGTGAGTATTGTGAGAGTATTTACTTATGAAGTCGGCTGCTGACCAGTATTGCTGACTTTATTTGAAGAGCCAGGCTCAGTCAGCGATGTCACAATGGTCTCATATTCGCCAGCCTTCGTGACTTTCAATTGACCACGCAAGCCTCTAGTCAAAAAGCATAGGAGCAAGCAGTCCCGATGTGTATATGTCTGTGGTCTTTTCTCAGCGTCCAATCAGAGGTTCTGTTTACCAACTGGATTGTGAATTCATTATGAACTTGCTAACCTGACTCCGAACCTGCGAATTATCCAACCAAGATGTTAATATTTCTGTCAAAAGTTTTTTGAAACCGACTGTATAAAACGGATGCAACACGCACGCTACATTGTGATTGTGTTCATCCGTTTCATTCATTTCGAGCAAGAAAGCAATCATCCACATGACGTTTATCCGAGTTAGCATCACAAAACTTAAGTTTGAGATAAGCTAAACCGTGGCTAACTGCTAGGAAATCGCATGTTCACGTTCAACGATATAAATTTCTCTTGCCTTATTCCTTACCTATTAGAGCCGCACGGCTTTCAAATTTCAATTCATTACACTAATTTGAATTTCATTAAAATATAATTTATGCATCGGACTAATTTGCCATGGCTACATAAAACAGTGTTCCGTTTTTTTGAAACGCACTGTAGAAATATACAATCTATCCTAAACACCTTTGCACGCCGCTTCACAACCCGCAAGATTCTCATCTGCAGGTGGATTAATACACAGTTTTGTCAAAATTCGTAAGAAAATATTTACAGTACATCGGTTTATATCAGTTACACTTTTACGAGTAATTGATTCTTTTCCTCATCGATCAACGATGAAACACAACCAGGACATGATGTGTCCGTCTGACATCATCATGTGACGTCTTTTTGTAGATAAATTAAGTTATCATTAAATTGGCGGAAGTTGTGTCGTTGTTCCTTCTGTCTTCTCTTCTTTTTGTACTACAGCTTTCTCTTCTTTAACGACCTGAAGAAAACATTGAAAGTTAGAGCAAATTGCTTGACAGTCTTTTCTAGAAACTGTAACAAACATTTCTCCCCATTTCTCTCAGTTTTATCTCCCCCCGTGCATTCGACCTGTGCAGAAAACATGCATGAAAAGTGATCCCAGCTGGTTAGGTAAGTTAGAGAGATATGCTCAATATTCTTCAAGTAATTCTTATCCCTTTATATACGAGACAGTCGATGACTCCATGTATCAAGAAATGTTCTTCGGACGTTCATTGGAAGGTTAATGAAGGAATGAAGGACATATTTGTTTCAATTTGTAAAAGTGCCACGTAATGGAAATCATGGAATACCACCAATCAGACCCAGGTACGGGAAGCGCGAAAAACAAGAAGACCGTTGGAAACAGACTCCCCAAATCTTCCACGTGCACTTCAAGTTTTGAAACGACAAAAAAAGCTCCGAAGAAAACGAAAAAGAAACGTCGAAACATCAAAGAAAACGAAACAAAGAAGAAGCAGAAGTAGTCCAAAGACATTTAAGGTATAAGTATATATCATCTGAAGGATTTTTGAACAAATTCTGGTATATTTCACCGCAACACAAAATTTCTCGAAGGTGCAAGTGTCTGGCGAGTGTTTAGGTTTGTGTTTGCCGCTTTTTGGTAAATTGTAAGCAAAAATATTGTTGTTTTTACTTTGTTTACTGGAGTCTAGTGGTTGGGGGAGGTCTTCGAAACAAATTTGCGTAAAAATTAGTGCGCTTAAAGCAGAAAATAGCGTTCACTACAGTTTGCCCAAGGGAAATATAGTCAATTAGAAGTTTGAGTAAGTCCTTTTTCTTTGTCATTTTCCTCCAAAATAAACACTTTATTTCACGAAGTTGGTCCTCTAAATATTAAAAGTACTAAATTCTGTCTCTTTGAGTGAATTTTGTGTGTTATTCTCTTAATTTTTAATAAAAAAGGCGCATAAAGCAAAGCGAGTTGTGTTTATGATGCTTTAATGGCGAAATCTATAATTGTGCTAGAACGGCAAATTTTTGTCCTTTTTATGCCGGATTTTTCAGGGTTTTAGAGCCAATTTTTTGTGTACCATTTTTGGTAGAGTCTATGCATTCGTTGTTATCATTATTTTGTGGCGAAGTTTGAGGGATTTTTCACGGCAAATTTTGTTGTTTTGGTACAAACTGAAGCATATAGAAAAAGATAAAAAATATAGACTGATTTGCGTTTATCACTGGACTACAATATGTGACCATATGGAGTACATGGTGGTAAAACGAACATAATGGCGCATTTGCAAGTATATTGGGTAATCGATTGACACCATGCAGATAGTTCATGACGCTTAGAGGCGCTATACTGCAGCAGCAATCAGAGACTAGAATTTTAGGCGGCAAAATTTTCTTCTCATTGAAAATTCCCATGGCGCACTTCAAAAATTTATTTAAGCGCTGTAAAGTTGTTGAATATGACCTCAAGAAAATTCTAAAAGCTGTTAGAAGTTCCTATGAAGGCACAGAAGGTATACATGTAGGATTTTCTACAATTTATTTCGAAAATTTTTGAACTTTAACGACGAAGAAATAGTGTTGAAAACCACACAACACATCACGAAGCGACAAACCCTTCGGACAGGTTTTAGTGTTTTTAATGCTAGCCAAGCAAGCATTAGCCGAAGCATCGTGCCCTAATTTGCTTGCTGTCTTTAGGGAACGTTTGGTAAACAAAATTTTATCGAAATTACTTGAGACATGAGAAATTTGTTCGACCACAAGTTTGTGCAAGAAGGTCTTGACATAGGCAGCCCAAAAATACGTGTTGTGTAAGCTAAACTACTGCAAAACATTGATTACGAACACAACTCGCCTCATTTCCCTGAGAATGCACGCGCGCCATCATTGTTTATTAATAAATGTCTGTATATATATATAGATAAGGTAGGCAACTTTCCGAGTTCTTACGGAGTAACCATGTTAACAAATGCAAAAATTTGTCCACATGCAACAATAAAAACTGAAAAAAAATATCAAAATACAAAATAATGATAATTTTCCTAACTTCTTACAAAAAAATTGAGTTTTAACTCGGCAAGTAAAAGGGAATATAAATGAAGTTTTTTACGTATTTGCTGTGAATTTTTGTTGTCTCACTTTGGGATGCCACATGTTGTGGCTCACGCCACAGGTTGGCCCACAGGTTGTGGCTCTCGCCAGTTTTTTGTTAGCATGGTTACTCTGAAAGAGGTCGGAAAGTTGCCTACTTTATCTATATATATAGACAGACATTCATTAATAAACAACGATGGCGCGAGTGCGTTCTAAGGGAAATGAGGCGAGTTTTGTTGGTAATCAATGTTTTACAAAAGTTTAGCTTACACAACATGTATTTTTGGGCTGCCTATGCTCAAACGAAGCAAAACTAATCTGGGATGAGTTTAAGCATTACCTCTACAATGAAGGTGTTGTGTCATGGCAAGGGGTGCAATGTGGTTTAGACAGAAAGTCTGAAACCTTTCCATGTGTTTGATGTGAACAGTACAATCAATATTGTATAATTGATTATATTCAAGTGCAACACAAAGATTACAACTCAAAAGAATAATTATATTTATGCTTGTGTACAATTAATCTGAAATTATCTAACATTTTATAAATATACAATTATAAAAATGTGATAATATAATTAATGAAATAATTGCACTGTACTTATCTCAACTGTATAATTCCTGTACTATTAATGGTACCAAATAAATAATATAATTTATAATAAAATTTCTCAAACATCACAAACATATTGTTTAACTTATGTAAGTAAACAAGCACAAAAACAGTTACAGTCCTTGGACAATATTTAGCTATATAGTTCTTAAAATGAGTAATGTTCAGCAGAAGATACCAAACTACTCAGTGGGAATATACTGCTATTTTCAGTAACCATGGGAGATTGCTGCATACTTCCCAGGTTCCCCATCTCAACATAAAAAAAAACATCATTTATCTTTTTCTTGGCAATAGCTCTTTGTATGGGATTGAAGCATTTAGGCGTTTGGCCAACACTCTTTCCAAAAGCTTCCTCCTCTGTTAATTTTCCTACAGAAACATTGGTCTCTGGCTTTTTGAAAAACTCAACAGCATTTTTGTATAATTCCAAGCGTACCGATTGCATTTCTGATTCAACCTTTGCTGTTTCTTTTCTTTTTACTTTATAAGGAGGCTGATTTTGTTTTAGACTACCTAGAATTGAAATACATATCAAAAAAATACATTCAACATGGCAAGATAATTAGAAATGGTTACAGGGAGTAACTTGTGCTAATCAGTTAGAGGCTTACAGTTAATGATATTTTTGCTTGATGTACCTGGCCTCTAATCTCAAGCATTTTGATTTGTTTTCATGCAATACAACTTATCTTGTGTCAGTTAGCAGCATCAAACTACTTTAGATTAAATGCTTAAATTTGGCATCCTGTACTGTAGTTAATTTGTCCCCAATCCAGTATGGTATTTCTTTTAATCTTATCTTCACCTATACTCAATGTTGATTGTGACACAACTTCTGCACAATCTCGTACAAAGGTAAGACAATTGAAGTATTTCCTGTTAGACTTGTAAACTTCTGAAGTACTTGTACCGGACTTCTTGCTGGATTTTGTGGTTTATCTTCTCGGTCAAAAATTGTCTTTAGAGAATGCCAATGGTTCTTAATTTCGTCTTCTGTGCAACTTAATGTAGCTGTTAACTTCTCCATGGCCAATTTTTGAGGTTACAATCTTTGCACTTACTTAAGCAGTTATTCCACAGTACAGGGTTTCTATGGTAAAACTCGATAACTGTCATAGTGTCTTCATCACTCCACTCCGGTTCTTGTTATAGACATTTCACAATCTCACCTTCAAGAAATTTCATATGCTGGTGGAATTTCCACTTGCTTTCATAATGTTCTTGTTCTCTTGAGCGTTTAATCTCTCGAACCATTCATGTATGTAAAGAATGCAGGAATTTTTAAAACCATCACTTGTGAGCCCAAATTTTGTGCGTATACTTTTGACAGCTTCTTGTTTGTCTTTTTTTGTCCAACTCTCTCTGCTATTCGATAGGGAAGGAGAATTTTTCAGTGCCTCCAATATGGCAATTTTTTCAAAATCTGTCAGTTTCGTCATCTTTTCCTTGTTTTCTTCTTCTTCTACAAACACGTCTTTGCTCAGAAATAAGTCCGCCATTTTGAAATGTCAAAGAGTTATCCTGATTGCAGGCTATTCTGCTTTCTTATTGGCCAATTTCTTGAATATTGCAAGACAAGTTGCAGATGGAGATGTTAGACGCTGCAACTTGTCTCGCCACAGTGTGAAAAGTAGAAGCCGGTTCAACTTTCCACGCAACTTGCAATGCAATTTTTCATTGCATTGCAAGTTGCAAACTAGAGGTGTTACACAGTGTAATCTGCCTTGCAACTTGCAACACAAGCCACTGCATTGGAAGTTGCAAGAAAAAATTGCACTGTGTAACATGGCCTTTATCTGGAGGTATTATTGTTGGTAAACATATTATAAATAAAAAAATAAATTCAACATTAAATAAAGAAGAACAATGTCACTATGTCAATCACCAACAGAACCAGAAACAACAACAAACCAGACTTAGGAAGTTTATCAGAGTTGTCAAACAAGTCAAAAGAATTTAAACCTCCTGAAACAAATGGTGATCCATTTAACATTGTTGGAAGTACATGTTGTGGCAAGACTCGTTATTATTTAACTTATTAGAAAAAGACTACATGGGCTATTTTGACTATATTTTTCTAATATGTCCAACTTATGAATGGAACAAAACTTATCAAAATTGGAAATATGACAAAGATGACAATTTCATCGTTGTAAACTGTGGACATGAATACGTTGAACCATTTTTGAAAAAAATTGTGGAATTTGCAAAAGGAACAAACTCATTAATTATTCTAGATCTTGGTCAAACGAGCATTGAGATTCATTGATTCCTTCAAGTTTATTCCTTTCAGTTTAGGGTCCCTCGCAGGAACTCTACAATCTTCAGACTTTGACGAACTAAAACGACACTTTAAGAACCATGTAGATCTATTATCTAGAAAAGGAGTTTACCCTTATGACTATATAGACTGCTTTGAAAAACTATCGGAAACAAAACTTCCCCCTAAACAAGCGTTCTATTCTAAGTTGAATGATGAAGACATGACAGACGAAGACTATGTCCATACACAAAAACTTTGGGAAACATTCAATATGAAAACGATGAAAGATTACCACAATCTTTACTTGAAAACGGATGTACTACTATTAGCTGATGTGTTTGAAAAATTCCAAAACGTTTCTAGGAAACATTGTAATGTTTCCTACAATCTGGGCCAAAACCTATTGGACACTTGTGAATGTTTTACAAGTGTAACAGATTTTTTCATGTTTTTGCCCTCCCCTCTCTCCTAATTCAATGCTGATGATCAATTAAGATAAAAAAATACAATTTGCAAGTTTTTTGGGATTTTTTTAGTCATCAACATTGAATTAGGGGAGCGGGGAGAGTGAAAT
>JAODVM010439605.1:0-23658 GCA_025400095.1 Phenganax marumi
AAGTAGATAGGAAACGGTCGGTTCTACCGCATTCATTAAATATTCAAAACGGCGGCCACCAGACCATGCCTCGGCGCCAATGAGAGGTGACCATGCCCCGGCGCCAATGACAGGTAACCACGCCCGGCGCTAACGAGGGGTAACCACGCTCGGCGCTTATGGGGGGTTTATTCAAATGGTCACCTGCTAATATATACAGTTCGTACATGTTTCAGAGCAGAAATGGACATGAGTAAAAAGAAGTTTTTAATCATATAATAAAAGGATGACCAATCCAACCAAGATTCCAGACGTATGTTGGTATTGTGCTAGCAAGTACCTAACCGACAAGGATCGAATGATTTGTACGCAATGCCTTAATACCGTTAAAATATCAAAGTTTGACTTTAGTTGTGATGGACTAATTCTATTTTTTAAGCAAAATGTTTATGATCAACGTAAGCTTTTTAAGGCGTTAATAGAACAATACAACGGCAAAACCCCTATTCAAGTTGAACAAATAGAAGACATTCAAAGGTACATCGAAAAACATCAATGGTCGCAGTGCACGATTCGTGATATTCTTCAAGATAATTGAATTCCAAAGTCATGCCAAATGATTAATTTTATTTGTGTGCAACTACAACCTAGTGCCAAACTAACTCAACAAGACAAACACACAAGTCAAGTTAAAGTTTAGGCGAGTGTTGAAATAGTTTGAGTTGCAGATTTTAAGGCTTTGAAGCTGCAATATGTATTTTATAGAATCTTAAAGAGCTTAGATCATCAACTCCCTATTAGTCTATTTTTAAGGATTCGTTTTCCTGGGGTTGACGCTGTTGATGCCATTCTAGACCACAAAAACAACATGAAGGAAGCAAGCCGATCAAACCTTTCAAAATCTAAAGAAAAGTATTAGTAAGAGAATAGGCAGGCTTTATGCTTATGGTGTTGATTTTGATGGATCCATCATGAAGTATCTTACAGGAAAGCACGCTGCTAATATAAGACAACAACAACAGGCGCGACAGGCAGAAATCAGACGCATCGTCATTCGCCGCAAATACCCTGAACTTGAACTAGAGTTCTATTTACAAGCGTTGAAACAAGACATTATAAGTTTATTAGCCTACTATACCAATAGTGGTCCTTTGGTCATGGCAAAGCAATTTTATGAAGAACTCATGGGTGAGATTCCATGAAGCCACTTTGTGATAGAACGTTTACTGAAGAAGATTGTATATTTTATAAAGATTTACCAGATAAAAAGACTATTGAGAATTAAACATTTTTCCTTTAATAAATGGGAAATTGCATGCACACAGAACGAACCAAACAGTTAATACCAGATCCGGATCATCCTGGGCAATTTATTTGAGAAACCATTACTAAAAAAGTGTGTAGTTGTTCTCCCAATGTTGGTCAAAATGGAACAAGGATCGCTTTGGGGACGAGTTTTAATTTTGACAGTTCGTCAAGGACCAGCGTTAGAAATACAAAGAAAACAGAATCTTAATTTTTTATAAATAAAAGCAGGTCCCTACCACTCCCCCTCGTCGAATTGTTTATCTCGAAAAGATAAACAATTTTAACCTAGTAGACCTTATGTTCATAAGGATGTTTTAAGGAAATGTCTAGTTTGGAGTAGTTTTTATGTTTCAAAGTTTCGACGATGTGTTGTTTTTCTTCTTTGGTCACATAGCCTAAATAGTGATAAAAAATGAGTTCCATATCTTTTTTATTAGGGTTGTAGAAGCTGACCAATCGACTGATATTTTCTCTATAAGGTTTAGCAATCAAAGTGAGTTGTTGAGTCAACACAATGGTGCAGAGACCAAAATGTCTTGCTGAAAACGCAAGTTTGACGAGCTCAGAGGTTCGCTTTTTGACAAATTTACTGGCTGCACAATCATCTAAAATGATTAAACTATGGGTACCTTTAGCTACATCAACCACAAGTTTTGGAAAAGTTTCAACTTCATCTTGTTCACATATGATGACAAAGAAAGGATCGTCTTGATCACACTTCCATGCTTGAGAAGTTTTATTCCATTGATACGTAGGACATATCAAGTAAATGTTGTCGAAATAGTTCATATAGTGTTGTTCCAACATGTTTAACAAATACCATGTTTTTCCACAACACATCATGCCTACGATGATCATATTAAAACAATGGTTGGTATCCAACTTGTTATTTACTTCGCTTGAGCTTGTGTTTGTTTTTGAGCTTTGAGACTTTTCTAGGATGATGGTTGAGTTTTTGGTTTGTTCGTGGGGTTGTTTGGTGTCTTCGGACTCACTTCGCTTGTTCTTTGTGATCTTGTTGGTGGGCATTCTTTATTTAATTCATTTTGAAGATTGTTGGAAATCTTCTTGATGATGATGTGTTTTCCTACAATGACTCCACCATTCATGAGACCGATGAAGGAGATGAAGGGGTGTAATATATTCTAGGAGGAATTTTAAATCTTGTCTTAGCTGTTTATAATCTGTAAGTTCTTTCTTGAGTTGGGTGCCACTTTCGACGAGGTCGAAGTGTTCTAGAAGTTCACTGAGCTTTCCTAGGATGATGTCGACGAGGACTTCGTTTGTTTTATCGAGTTGACTTCGCTTGTATTCTTGATGAATTTTTTCCAAGGTTTCGTTGGAGGCCTTTTTGATGAAGGCGACACCATGTTTGATTTCCTTTTTATTGGCCAATGTGATAAGTTCTTCACGAAGTTCTTCAAATTGATGAGACCCCATTTATTATAAAGAAAATTTTTTTTTTAACGTTTGCTTCGCTCATGCTCACCGCGTTCGCTTTTAGTAGTGCACTTTTTCGATGATGTTACGCTTGAGGTTAATGAGTCCATCGCTTGTGACGAACATTTTACAAAGCACGTTGGTGCTGGTTGCTTTCTTTTTAATTTCTAGCAGAACTTCATTTTGCGTGTTGACTAGTTTCTTACCAGATCCTACCACAGTTTTGTCTTCGACCATTCTAAGATCGATGACCAGCGCGAATTTATCTTTAAACACTTTCCTTGTCGTCATTTGACAATCACAACTATGTTCGAAAAATCTTTTAGCTTCATTGTATAGATCTTCCTTCTTGATGACTTGACTACAGACACAGTTAGGCACTCCCTCGATGGTGACACTTACAGATTCGATATTAGGGTATAGAAATTCCTCAGAGTCTGTTATGGTTTTATTTCCAAACAACATCACGATGGCCGCCATACTTTTTCGTGGTAGATTAATTGTTTCGTTGACTAATGTTGTGGATTTGTCCCACTCTACTGTTCTCATCAAGGTGGCATGTTCGTAGGACAAATTTCTTCCAGATTCATATCCTGAAGTAGTTTCATCAGCCAACGATTGATTTTCGATAGTTTCGTATTCGAGTTCTATATTTTTTAAGGTGTATCCTTCTACTTTTTGTCCAGATTGAGCAACCATGATTTTCTTCACACTTGGCAACGTTACTCTATATTAAAAGTTGTGACCCATCGTATAAGGGGCGAGTAGTCCGTGGTCTCCTACGATTTTGTCCAATTTTAGTTTTTGCTTTGTGCCGAGAATGGTGCTTACCAATTTATCAGACACTTTGGCAGGGGTCCCAGTACCTGCACCATCATCAGATCTTGAAAGGAGTTTTTGGGTATTTGCTCTCTCTCCAGAAGCCAAAGATCTTTATAGGTTTCTAGTTCACCATAGCCACTATTGTCGAAGACGACTTTGCCTCCCATTATCACCGTTAGTTTGTTGATTAAAAGTTTCCCCAAGTTTTTTAAAAACCACGATTTTTCGTTTTTGTTTTTAAAGTCAAACTTTAGATTCAGACTATGTGGCACCAAACAGGTGTCTGGTTTAAGCTTTGGAATATCGACGTAAAGCTCTTCTTCTAGATTGGCTTTACTTGGATTGAAAGTAATTGTATGCTTTGTTCTATTTCCTGTAATGTCGCTTATTTTATGTTTTCTATAGCCTGGAGTTAGAGTAAACAAATTTTTGGATTGGTCCATTTGTTATTAAGAAAATTTTTTTTTCTATTATGCTTGATTGGTTGACGTTTAGATTAATTGTTTAGATTAACGTTTTATACAAAAGGACCGCTAGTAGGTGTACTAGTAAGATGGGGTTGTCTCGAAGAAAGGTTAGGATCATTTGACCTTTCTAGTATTGGTGTTATTATCTTCATGATGAATTCAAAGTAGAAAATGGACAGATCGATCCATTCTTTAATTCCTTTGAAAAACCAATAGATCGTCTCCTTTTGTTCTTTTGATACTGTTTCATCGAGTGTTTTATCCACTTTTTCACCTACAACAATCATGACTTCTTTAAACTTTTCCGATGAGAGGATGCGTTCAAGGAGGTAACCAATACTAATTCCTCCTACTGTGATTGTTAGACCTGTAGCCGTTTCAATAATCATTTATTTAAAGAGGAAAAAACAAAAACAATGAACATGAGTACCATCAACCATAAACCACCAAAGAAATAGTTTACTACATCTGCTTTTTCTGATGAGATAAAATGTTCAAGAAGATAGCCAAAACCAATTAATCCTGTTGTGATGACTAGAAGTGTAATTGCTTTGATAATCATTTGTTCTATCATTTAATTTATTTTTAATTTATCAATTTTTTCTTTACGATAATCACAATCACGATGAACACGAGTACCACCAACCATAGATTTTTAGAGAAGTAGTCTATTACATTGGCTCCTGATTTTAAACCAGATCCTACAACCCCTAGAACTTCACCAATGACGGGTATGACATGTTTTGCAGGTTTTTTTACATCGTCTCCAATTTCATTGACTTTTGGGACATCTTTTCAACAATTTTTGTAGAGCTCCTAGTCACTGCAAAGACAACTTCACCAATGCTGATGATCATGGACACCGCAGTGCTGCCTAACGAAAATAGATTGTTTTTAACGAATCGTTTAAATTGCTCGAACTTTGTAAGATCACTGTTGTCGATCAAGTCTTGTAGAGTTTCGATGACCCCTCGAATTTCAACTCAACCTCCTTGTTGAAGTCGTATTTTATCGCTCGATAAATCGATGATTCTTAACATTCTTTCACAAAATGCAGCCCTGTCTCGATTTGCGGCTATGTTTCGTTCTCTTCTCCAATGATTTTTTTCTTCTTTGAGTCCTTTCAAACGAGATTCGAAATCAGGTTCTGGGGGGTTGACGATCTCCTCGATCCTTTGGAGCTCGACTTGATCTTTGAATAACTTTAAATCGAGTTGAGCTTTTAGGTCATCTATTGTGGTATCGATCTTGTCCTGTGTTATGTCTATGATTTCTTTAATAATCTCGTCTTCTGCTGCAGAAGCTTCGACCATATCTTTTAAGCGTTTATTTTTTATTGAGAGGTTTGAGTTCAATGATGTCTTCGACTTGTGCTTTAAATGTTCCTTGACCTCATTTTTAGCTTTTCTCGCTATGCTGCCAAACTCAACTTGAAATTTTTCAATCTCGTTGTTGGTCTCGTACATCGCATCATCATTCCTTATTCTTAAGACGGTGTTTCCTTTAAATTTAGCACCTAGTATGCTTCTTTGTTTGGATTTAATGAGTTCAAAGTTTTTGATTAATTCTCTTGATGCTGGCCCATCGCTTGGATCGATGTCTAGATCCATCACATTTTTTAAAAACGCCCTTTTCACGAGCACCCTCCCTTTATGTCTGTTGTGGTCTACTCCTTCAATAATAATTGGATCAAAAGACGTGTCCCACTTGTAGTCATGATCTTCAGAATCAAAATATCTTTCATCATCATAACCTTCTTCTATTAAGGATGTTTCCACCTCCCTATCTATACCTTCGTCATATTCTTCATTAGGATTGTCCTCAAACTTTTCCATTTCGATCTCTTCACGTTCGCGACCTTGTTCAAAGTCAAAGTCTTTAAATTCACCGTCCATTTATTTAAAGAGAATCTAATATTTTCTTAGTCTTCATAAATTTGGGAGAGTTCTCGTTCATAAAACCGACCCAACACGTTTCTTTGTTTGTGGTCCATCAACTGATACATGTTGGGCTCTCCTCGAAATACGGCAGTAATCATCGGCAGTAGCCATCTAGAATCTGGGTGGGAAGAAAGGTTCCCAAGCATCTACAAAGTGTCTCAAGCTTTAAAAGTCAATCCTGGAAGTCTTAAACAAGCTTATGATCGTAAACGACTCCTCAACATTCGAGGTGACTTTTATAAAATAATTCTAGAAGAACGTGGACAAGTATCAAAACCTAAAGTTGAACTTAATCTAAGTGGATTTGGTATTCTACCAGGAAAAGGAGAACAATGGATTCATGGTGTTTGGATGAGTCAAGAATTCTTAGACAACTTAGAGAAATTTGAAATTTCTCATGATGGCCCACCTGGATTTAGAAACAGTTGAGCAAAATGTTTATCTTTTCAACGAGATAAACATTTTTTTTACTCAACAGTGCTTCACGCTTTGTAGTGTCCATGCGCCAACATGTGAATTCCATCTTCTAAAATAATTCGTTTATCATCTTCTGAATTAAGTGCTATTTTGTTGATGGTCTCTGAATAAAGTTTATGATCGTGTGATCTGATGATATTCATTCTTCCATACGCTTCTTTTCTCGTCTCGAGACATTCTCTATAATCTTGATGGTGAATGTCTTGCTTGATCACTGATTTTTTAACGTCTTTACACTTTTTGTTTTCTGAGTTGTCTTCCATCACATAGGAATAACATTTTGCTCTTAATCCAATAAACTCTTTAATTTGTCCCCCACAACATTCATCTTTGAAGAGTCCTAATACTTTAGCATTTAGTCCTGTGGGAATGTTGCTTGGATGTTCTTTGGGATACTCCGACGTATCAAACCACATCTCAACGTCTGGAGAAATGTCTTTGTAAAAATCTTCGGGTTGAATCTCATAAAATAGTGAATCTGTATTGGTGAACACGAGTCTAGTGGCTTCACCATATTTCGGTTTAATATAGTCATAATGAAATTTGAAAATATTGAGCTTGGAAATGTTTAAAATACTCATCCCCACGTAAATAGGTTTATTCAACACTAGTTTCTTTTTATACATATGAACTGCTACGAGATTTTCATCAAATATCATGCAACCTTTGTAAAAGGGCTTATTAAACAATTTTTCAGCTCTATCAGAACTCGGGACAAGTTGAATGTCCACTCGATATTGGAGGTTTTCCATTGTTTTTCCAAAAACGGCGTTGTTCATCAATTTAAAAAAGTCTTTTTCAAATTTATTTTTGGATTGCCTTCTCAATTCGGTGTTGAATGATATATAGGTCTCCATCCAGGGTGATTCTTGAAATTTGATGCCTTGATGGATCTGTTTCAGCACAAGTCCTTTGGACAAGTAATACTTTAATGCGTGATGATGGACCACGTAGTTTTGTTTATCGTCTAGGGTGGACAATAATTTTTCAGTAGTCTTTGTCTTTTTTCTTTCGGGAGCTAAGGGAAGATCGTTGTGAAGATCGTTGGGTGCTTTGGGGTACTCGAGGTCGACCTCCAAAATACAAGGCATGCTCCCCCAACGATCAAGCTCTTTATGAGTCATCCATTCAAATCCATGGGTGGGGAGAGGATGACTCATGGCCCATCCATACAAATTATTAGCATCCAAATAAGGAACAAACGTAGAACGTTGGTCTGGGTCATAGTCAGAAAGGTATTTATTATTAGCCACGGTTTTTCGTTGGTTGATCATAGACACGCCTCCTCTTACGCCCTGCTCGATCATGAGGTGCATGTTTAGATCGTGGAGAAGTTTGAGTTCAATCTTTGTCTTCTTCAGGAGGGCATCCCATGATAGACCCTGTGATGTGTAATACCATGCAGGATCTAAGTGGTAGTGCTTCATACAAACGTCTCTAAATTGCTCAAATACATCGGCCAACAGAAGCACATCTGTCTTTAGGTAGGTATGTAGGTAGGTAGGTAGGTAGGTAGGTAGGTAGGTAGATAGATGGATAGATGGATAGATAGGAGTTATTGGCACTTTTGTAACCTCGTGTGGCACTTTTGTAACCTGCTGGCATTTTTGTAACCTTGCATTTTGTAACCTGCATTTTGTAACTTTGTAACGCAGCATTTTGTAACGTTAAGGTTACAGAATGCTGGGCCACAGGTTGCATTTATGAAAATTTCTCAAAAAGTGGCAGCACAGCACTTTAATTTTTTCAAAATGGCCACTATGAAACGATTGTTTTCATGCTCAAAAACAGTGTCTTTTTCTAATATTTTATCACTCTGTATTGATTTTGAAGAGAAATTATATAGAAATGGATAATATTTTGGAAAAGCAAGCTGTTGAATCCATGGAAAACTCACAAGAAAAGCTGTAAATATCAAACGAAGGTAAGGAAAGATCAGCCAGTTTGCTCCAGAACATATGTCTGCAGAATAATGCACATGTCATCGGCCATCCCTTTGGTGGGGACCCCGGGCAAGATACGGGACTTCGTCAAAAATGTTGTGCAATGTTAAAAAGTCCACATCCTACCAGGGGAACAACTGCGATCAAAATGGAAATATTTCCCCACCTTCTTCGGGAAATATATTATCGAAATTTAAACATTACCCGTCCCCTGACGAATTTGAAGTGGCGTATTTACTATCACTACAAGTAGGTTAAAGAGAGCATGAGCATATGTTACTTCACGGCTAAATTTTAGCCTTTAATATCAACAAAATGTAACACGTGTCAAGTAAAGAAAGTATATATTACGTGTAGCCATAACACAACATGAATGCAACAGTGTTTACGAGGAGCAAAATTCGCAGTAGTAGTTGTCTAATGCTTCAGCTTCTTCTTCGGTTACACTAACACAAGAGCCATGAAACCAAGTATCACAGCCATCGCATTGTATCATAAAACTAAAAATATAAAATAACTAATCTTCAGGCAAAATTACCATGTTCAAGTTTGATATAAATGGATGTACTTGTCCTGATCAGTCAATGGTAAACAACCTGTTGTACCTCGGAAAAGCACATTGCACACAAATTGATACGAGTAGTCTGCCTTTTACTACTGCCTACTGTTATTCTAACAGGGAGAGCTATGTTTTACCTGTCATCCAATAAGGGTTGAAAGCAAAAACAATGCACCTCACTATCTTCGGGCTCTTCAGCAGCTAAAAGAATATCCAATGATTACCTGCTAAATGTTTAAATTAACGACTAGGCATACGGATTTGGCCTTCTAATTGACATCTATTACAGGAGCACAAAAAAGATACATATACTCTAACCTGTTCAAACAAGATGGCAGCAGAATCATAAGGGATCTAATCAACTCTAGAGATATCGCATGTCTTACCAAATTTGACGAAACTCAACAGAACACGTAATTTAACTTTGCTAAAAGAATTCCCTAACTCCAACCCTATATATGCTTCATAAGAATGCATAAGGCATTACAATCCTGAACATTTCAATGATCAAACATACGCTTCAGTGTATGCATAGTTTACCTTCTTCCATATTTTTTCTTCTTTTTTTTTGCTTCTTCTTGGAATTCCGTTTCATCATTTGTATATTGGTCAACCACATTTTTACGTCTTCTTCACTTAAAAGACACCTCCTGGCAAAACGTTGCACATCTTCGCTCGAGAAGCCAGTGTTTTTCTTACAAAAATCACCTAAGATTTGCCGTGGTGGTTGAACTGGCTCGATTTTTTTAGGACCATTGTCAGCTTTTAGCAATTGCCAGCTCTTCTCTAGGGACAAGTAATGTCCTGCACATGGTCCTACACAAGTTGTGAAAGGACTTCCCCAGGGTCTTTCCGGAGGGGGCAAGATATGACATATGTAAGGGCAGATATGACAAAGGAGGTCCACCTTTAAACCAAAGCAGCTCTTTTTCAGGACGTCCAGTAGCACAGATGGGGTGAATGCAATCCTTCTGGTAACACGGAAGCAACATAAACATGTAATTTGAAGGAAGATTCGGAACCATATGCCGTTTCTGCACAACTAAAACATTTGAAAAATATTTGTACTCCTCCGGGTATGCAGCTTTTAGCTCCGACTTTTTCTTGTTGGTACCATGCAAAAAAATTAGTAATCTTTGCCTTCTCTGTTGATATTTCTTTGCTAGTTCGTCTTGCGCTCCTTTGATCAAATGTATAGGCTTTCCTCCACATGGTGATCCATTAACTGTGTTAATGTACACATCAATTGCTGCCTCCAGGGTTTTTTTCAGCTTTGTCTTATCCAATTTTCCATTGCTGTCAACATTGCTGTCAACAGCCATTTTGTAACTCCACTTTATTAAGATAATTTCCTCCTGCAAAGCGAGCTATAATAAGTGTACAAATTTTGCTGTGGTTTATATGCCTTTCCGTCCACATAAATTGCACTTCTATATGACTCGGACCCTCGTCTGTGGCTCCATCGACTCGTACGCACTCGCCATAGAAAAATGCGTTTCTTCGAAATTCTGCAACATCTCCAGGTCAGCCACATGTTGGGTGGGATTTTTCTCGTGTACAAAAGAAGCCTTTACTACACCAGTGCAGACTTCCGGAGTTGTGTTCGTTCCAAGAAACATATACGAGGTTGTCTGAGGCTTGGAGGAATATTTATTTAAAAAATCAGTATAAGTTGTGAGTTCTGGGTTGCCAACCTCAGCAAGGACTCTATGTTGTTTGTGAGTGAAAGTACTGTCTAAACGAAAACCTGCTGCATCATCTCTATTAAAAACGGTCTTGTCCAGACCATCTCGCAATTGAAGATAATCAAGAGTCTTGTAGAAAGCGCAGCTCCAATGGGCATCAATGTTTAACTTAATATTGAACCCTTTTCGTGCACGTTTTGATACAATTTTGGCAGCACCAAAGTACCTTTTTGCTGATAATTTTCTTTTATTTTTGGCACAACATAATTGTACAATTGTCCCGTAACCAAATTTTGTTTCATACTTTTTTTCAAGGTGGGCTCTGATTCGATTGTAAGTTATTTTGGGACCTTTTCGCACGTTACCACTGAAGCTCAAAACTCCTGTTCTTTGCCAAGAGTCAGCGCCAATACGATTCTCATGTGCATATGCTTCGATGTCCGCACCAATTTGCGGATATTTCAGTAGAGTTTTGCTAACACACTTGGGTAATCTTCGTTTTAGTAGGCAGCGCCGAGTTACTTCTTTAGCGATCAGATGTTTTCGACGTTTTCGGAAAATGTTATGCTGTTTTCTGATCTTTTCCTGCATTTCTTTAGTTTCAACCGTTGCCTGTCGTAGGCGGACCCAGTCCTCGGGATCATCACTCTCGGAATCGCTAACAACTTCATCTTTAGTTCCGACGCGCTGCCTTATTATTTGAAATGTTTTCCTGGATTGTTCGATCAAAGATTTTTCTTCTTGTGTAACCGTGCTACTGTCTAAGAATTGATCAAACTTTGATAACTTCCGGTCAAAACACTCGTCAGTGAGTTCTTCATACGTCAGGTTGATTTCCTCAATGAATGACAACCAGTTAAAATTGTTTCCTCGTAAAGTACACAAGAGCTGCTGATTAGAAGGTACAGTCTGTGAAGTTTCTTCTTCCAAGCTGTTTCCAGGCGCACGTTCTGTGCTATTCTCTTCGCTGCTCCAATCACACGAGTCTCCATCACTATCTATTGACATTTCTGAACTACTGCTGGCAGTTGGATCCAAATGGGCCAAACCAAACGAACTTGCAACACATTCCTTTGCCTGGGCAACTTCATTAACCATGTTTCTTACTTCCATATACTCTTCGATGGCATTTTGCACTCGCTCTCTTTCTGCAGTCACATTTGAAATCCCCAAGGAATTTCTTGCTGCATTTGCGGATTGTCCCTGACTTGCTGCTACACGGATAAGTCGTCGGTCTTTTTCAGTACTCGCCAATTCACAAAGTAATCTCAAACTTTCTTTGTTAAGCCCACCATGAATGCGTTTTGCTGGAACAAATTTTGAAATGACGCTAACTGGCTTTGAAAAATCGACGCCACTCACAAATTCAGTAACAAAGAGCTGTCCGAATGCTCTA
The DNA here is from genome assembly GCA_025400095.1 of Phenganax marumi. Lineage (NCBI taxonomy): Eukaryota > Metazoa > Cnidaria > Anthozoa > Malacalcyonacea > Clavulariidae > Phenganax > Phenganax marumi. The sequence continues at coordinate 12,017 of JAODVM010439605.1, forward strand.
AAGATGACAACTGGTAGTTGTATTACGCGTCGAATGGCTTTGTCTGACTTATACGTGGATCTAAAATGCTCTCTGTACAGGCAACTTAAAGGTACGATTCCTTGTTTTATCAAACATAACGAAGCATTTAAAACAGACTGGCATTTCACGCATTCTTCCTTATGATAAAGTGAACAAAAACATTTTAATGAAAAAACATACTCCTCTAACGTTAGGTCTTTGACTTGCATAATACACATATCATCATGGACCTTGCAGTCAGATGTAAGGTTTTGTTTCAGGTAATGTTTATACTTTGCTAAAAGTTCATCTCTTCTTAACAACAAGTTACTCTCAGTTCCCACAGCAACTCTATTTTGTTGAGTTACTGCGGATCTTTGTGAAAATTTGACTTTTTTCGACAGGCACTGTTTTTCCATGGTTAAAAAATGCCATCAACTCTTCACTCATTACCGACTCCTGACGCACTAAAGAGCACTCTGAGCCATGTTCGTCACAGGTGTCTACAGATGGGACTGGTGGACCAACTTCATCATTGCTGTCGCTGGATTCAACCACCTCTGTGTTGTTGCTTTCACCACTTTTTTCACTTTGCTCTCTAGACCTGTTCGAAGAACTTTGACTGGATGATCCTTTTGACTTCTTGCGCCTTTTCTTCCATGCCAAGTGGTAATCTCTAGACCTTTTCTTTGACTTTGAAAGCTGAGCTAGCTCTCTTTCCAGATCCCACTTTGCTTTCTTCTTTTCCAATATGGTTGTGTTGATTTCAGCTGCTTGCAGAAATTTTTCAGCATTTACATACTGCTGCTTTTGCTGGATGAGAAGATTGACTGTATCGGTGATTGATGTGATTGACTCATTGATATCTTGGATACGGGAACTCCGAACACTTTCAGTAGTATACTTTCTCCTTGTCTTTGGAGCTTCAGAGGCAGTACCAAAGTATTTTGATCTTGATTCTTTCTTGGCATACTGGAAACCATCATTAAAAACTTTCTCTCTAGCCAGTTCAAACATCTTGCCTTTATTTAATAAAAGTGAACCATCTGTTTTGGCTAGCTCAAGAGCTGCACTATTGACAGCCTTCTGGTAATTGGATGGATTCTCACATTTAAAGATTACACACTTTTACTCGATGTCCTCAGAGGATATATCAACTGAGATTTTTGATGATACTGCTGTTATCTCACCTTCCTTAAAAATTAAATTTTGAATGAATTTGCAGGGTTTCAATTGAACAATCCAAGAAAAAAGTCAAAATACTAAAGAAAGTTTCACTTAATTTCATAGATATCAGCTAAAATACCTGTGTAGTTCCCAGTACTAGTTCTTTATTTGGTCCCATTTTCAAAGTCCGTTGAACTTTTTTATCTGTTGAAACAAAGAAAATAATGCATGTACTTTTCATGTTTGTAAAAATAAAAATTATAAAAAAATATTCACATGGCTTAGTACATGACCACCACTGAAATATATAATTCAAATGATTCAACATCCCACAGAAATTTTCCGTGCTGGATGGCACATTTAGACAAAGTTTTAAATTATTGGCCAAGCGAAAAGACTGGGTACTGGGGTTTCCAAAAACCACGAGGTAGCTACAAACATGCAGTCATTCAATCTATTAGAAATTCTGAAAAGACAAATAGCTAATGCAATAATAAATGAAATAAAATGCAAGAATAAAAACTGACTTTCAGTTTAAAATTCAACTTTATGAATATTATGACATTTCGTCGCTTCTAAGTAACAGTATTAAATAAACTCTAATTCACTAAGTTACAAAATAGAAAATCTCACTCTATTTTGTTCTTAAAAAAACAATAGCGATATACACACCTTGGCTTGAACCTTGTTTCTCTTCCATTTCTTCCATGTGGATTTCAGTACATCAAGTAATAAGCACGCTTTCTCAAACGCAGCAATAGTAGGTAATCTCACGATGTTCAACGAGGCCACAACGAGGCTCACAGCCACAAGGAAATCAAAGGAAGTACGTCATGACATAGGCACGTTGTGGCATGTCAAAGCCTCTCATTTTCCCCGTGGTATCGGGACAGTGGGCAAAACCATTTTCTAAGATTCTCCCTGCACCCATGGTAAATTATTGGTCAATCCCCCTCATGAATCCCTTTATTCTGAGTCAATAGCCCGGGTCCCCACCCAAGGGATGGCCGATGACATGTGCATAAGTGTAACTGTGCTTAATAAAAGAGCGACTTCTTCATTGCATTTGTGGTGATTATGCTTCTTTATATATTTCTTCAAAATCAAACCGTGTTTTTCTATTTTTTATCATATATTTTTCAAGTTAAGAGTTCACAAGTATTTTCCTGTTAATATTGTTTTAAACACCAACAATCTGGATTTCACAAGTAAAAGTTTTCAAATCATAGTGGATATAAGAAAGTGACCCAAAATAGCAGTGAATATTTGTTTTCGGTAATGTGAAATGTTTACATTTAGCCAAGGTAATTGCATTCTTCACCCCAATATTTAGTGATGAATGCACCTCTTTACTCACATAGTTTACTGTCTTGCAGCACACAGCCCAAGTGGCTATGGTTGTCATGATGTAAACTCTGACTTGGTAAGCTATGATTTCATGTACATCAATGCATACAGTTTGAGTAATACAGTAAGACTCTGATAAATGTAATTCATGATATAATGATAATTATTAGATCTAGCAAACTACATTAGGGTGCATTGGGGTGTTTTCAATCAATATCAACAACTCTTTGGCATGGGACACAGTCCCGGTTAAATACCTAGACTGCACGTCATGATTTGATTTAGTGAAACCTTGCAGTTACTAGTAACAAAGTGAACGTTTGTTTAGTTTGAGTAAGTAATATTGTTTTTTGTCTTGCCGATTCAAGCTGGCAGAACACAATTTTTCTGTAAATTTTATTTGTTGTAAGCAGGTAGCAAACTGGCTGACTGCAAGCAAAGTTTGATTAAATAGGGCAACTCACATGCAATGTAATTAAAAAAATAGAATAGTCAACATTAGTTGCTGGAAGAACCATATTTAAGGAAACCTTGGTTAGCTAGGACAAACCCCTCATGTAAGCTATCTCCCTAGAATTTGATGTTGTCCTTATGATATATAAAATAATCTGCTGTTATACTCTAGAAAAAAGTATCTAAAGACGCCTACGAGTAAGGTGTTTCAATCCATCTAGCAGTGATGCAAGGAAACCAGCCACTAGATGTTTTATTGGCATGCCCTACTGATATAATTTAATCTCTTTAATGCCAGATGATTGTACTGATTGTACTGTCAGTTAATGCATTAACTAAACTGCCTGCAATGTGAGTTATGACTGGAGACTCTCCTTTGACAAGTAAGTAGCATTTATTAAGCATGATGCCGTGTGCTCTCAGAGGTTGCCACTTCGATTCTCTGCGTAAGCCGCAAAAACATGCCGAATTCGAGCGATGCATCGGACCATAGACTTGGCGACAATTCCACGCAACTGGCCTGTTAAGTGCAGCCTTCTGGCTGAATTCCAATTACTCATTTTGACAGGCACGTAGAATTGTTTAGAATTTACAATTTGGAAGAAGTACGTCTCTATTTGTTGGTGTATTTTTAAAAAGTATAAAACTTTGAAGGCTTTAAAGTTTTACGTACGTGTGAACAGGCAGGTTGCATGGAATTGTTGGCAAGTCTATGGTCCAATGCATCGCTCAAATTCTGCATGTTTTTGCGGCTTACGGTGAGAATCAAAGTGGCAAACCTCTGAGAGCACACAGCATCATGCTTGATAAATGCTTGCTCGAGCTGTTCATTGCATCGATTTGTTGCATGGGAGTCAAAAATGGTATTGAACCTGTGACTGCTTTATCAAGATATAAGGCAACCGCAAAAGTAAGGGCAGTAGCAAAAAGGTCATGCTATGCAAGTTCTCCTCTTTCTCAGACAGTAGAGACAATCAATTTCTAAATAAATGAATAATAATGGTAACTGAAATGCCCATAGCGTGACGAAATTGTCAAGCTGGCTTCGCCACTAGCTAAAAAACGAAATGGTTACACTGTCTCAGGTTTATATCTCTTGCCATCGACTTAATATCCTAGACTCATTGACATTACACAGACTCTTTTCACTTGGAGGTGGGTTTTGGCCAAATGATGGCAAGTGATGGTAAGTGATAGCTAGCGATACTAAATGATAGGTTGAAATTGTTGTAGACTTTTTAGTTTGGTGCATTCTGGACACAAAATTATAACCGTACATTGCAATTAGAAATTTTGAATATATATTTGCAGTGAAATGCAGCACAAACGAATAATTCTGGAGAACAATCGACCGGCTTGATGCTGGTCAGAGGAGGTTCAATTCCTCCTTTGTTCTGCCAATTTGTAAAGGCATACATGTTTATGCGTATATACTTTTTTTAATAAACTACGTGGAAACTCATAATTGCATATATCTTCTATCAATCCTTTGTATTTATTTTACTCCAGCTAATACCAGATGATTTTACTTACCAGGGCAATAATCTTGGCTGTTCACTTATAAACCAAGTTATTTTGTTAACCTATTGACAGGCGATGTGCCCTATGCACTATTAAAAGTAGTACCGTGGCAAGACAGAATTTAGTAGTTAAATTCCCCGCAGACAAGGGAAGTTTAAGGAATTCCCGAGGGAATTCGACAAACCTACCAAGCCTGAGGTGGCATTTTCATCACAAAATTTCCAATATGTCATCGTATTAGTTTTTAATAGTATGATAAGCGAGGGCAATCTTGCGCGTATCTACTTTTTAGGAATTGTTCAAAACTTTTTGTGTTAAAAGAATACTAAATATAGTTCTCCATGCAAGGTAGCATGATCCATGCACGTGCGATGTTGCTAGTTAATCGGAAAATGCAAACATTTCTTGCGTGCAGGATTGCTGTATTCTGCACAACTATTAATCAATCTAATTGCGTGTTACACTGTAGTGGAGGTGACAAGTCAGACAAGAAAAACAGACCTTGGCCGTACACACAAAACATGGTATCTTTTTCAAATAGAACAATGAATATAATCGTATAACAATTAAAACAACCATTTTCTGTCAAAAAAGTTCTAACATCATAACACGTATGCTACTCCCAAACATGGTTTGAACATATCGTATAACATAGCTGTTCGATAACAGTTTAACTACTGTCATTCAACAAATCAAGGTCTGAAAAGACTGTAGCGACTGTTTTCAACTATTTTTCAGGTTTAGAAAAGCCGTGCAGTTCCAGGTTGTTACTTGATTACTAAACTGTGCAGTGCAGGTATGTCTGGTCCTATTGTTTTCCTCTACCCGTGTTACGAGCTTTTCTTCTTTCATATTTTACCCTGTTCATGATTTGGGAAAGAGTTAGATGCTCCAACAGTGATTTACCTTCTTTTGTTTCTTCGCATTGTTTCTTTATTTTATCTTAAGAAATTGGCTTGTTTTTTATCATGTCTGCAAATATTGTCGAAATAGTGCCAACATCCTTATCAGAAAAGATTCCATGGGTACTAACTGTGAGGGGGGATTATGCTGACAGACGAATTGTCATCGATAGCACGTGATTCTGTTTCCGTTTGTTCATTTGTACAGCTGTTCATTCTTTTCATTTTTTCCTCAAAATTCTCTTCATCGTTTGGAAGCTGTGCCTGCATATTATCATCAACTATGGCGCATGACCCCTTTTTCAGTTTATAATAAATTCTTCTTGGTGACATTCCTTTAAGTTCTTTGTTGTTGTTGACTTTATCACGGACAATTTTAAGCGTGATGGTGTTGCTTTTTATCTCTTCTTGAAAGTTTCATTCAACCTTCCGCAAATCATCTGCTGTCCAAGCCGGGTTTTTTTTTCAGTATTCTGAACTTCTGCCTGCACAACGCTCTCGCATTCACTTTCTTCGTCGACAGGGTCATCGTTTCTCATTTATTTTACTTAGGTTTTGTGAAGCTTCAAGAGAAGCCTTTGCTTTTTTCAGTGACACGGTAGTATTTTTTTGCTGTTGATTCATTATGAGCCATTAAATTAGCCAGGTTAGCACTCATGTCAGGGTTACTTTCATGGACCTTCGTCACAGCAGCCTTGCCAAAAGATGTTGTAGTTACTTTTGCGTCGACTCCGGCTTTCTTGAACACTGATTGCACGGCTTTATTTATCTGCCCCGACGTTAGACTTAGAGCATTCCATGACAAGAAGACTCTTCCAGACATTGCGGTTGTGAGCTGTGGACGTAGTGAGTGGACGAAGATGGATAACCATACCTTCAGTCTCTTACTTAGGACGATATAAGCTGGCCGGTGTATGTGGGCAGTCTTGTGTTTAGACACAACTATGATCAAACCGTCATCTTTATCGTGCATATTTCTGAATTCCGACATGTGCATATTTCTGAATTCCACATTGTCATGTGGGACAAGACACCAGGCCTATTGGCATTATCGATAAGAATCTGGGTGAATAGGAAGTCCCTCACCAAAGTGTAATCCGCTTGTGATATTGGAGAAGCTTCGGTGGGTGCAGAGTATTTTCCCAGGATCTTAACGGATTGCCAAGCAGCTTCACTTCTTTCAAAATTGCTAACATTTGCTGTTGTCAACAGGTTACTGGCATCTTCTTAGAGTTTTTGCCATGTACGAGTGCATGACTCTCGTTTGTACGAGGTCAACCACAGTCGTAACTTCTCCATTGAACTTGTCAACTCTTGATCTTCAAAGTTAACTCCTGCTGGTTTCTCTGACAACAGGAAAGACATGAAATGGCGCAAGCTCACAAGGTATGACTTAATTGTCACAGCCTCATACTTCTTAGAAACTCGTACACTTTTAAGAAAACATTCTTGATCAGTTGCAAATCAAGGAGGGAATTTATTTCACCTGTCCGATCAATGGATAGCAACATACCAAATAATCGTGCTGTATGTTGTGAAGCTGTTTTCGGATTGTGTTTTCCTCCATCTGGTGATTGAAGCCAAACCTGGAATTTTTTCAAAATAGGAGGGTAGCGATCGTCTATTTGCTGAGAGACGTCGTTCTCAAATGGAGTAAAGAAGGATTGCTCGCTTGGATGGTCTAGTGAGGTGCACATTCTTTTTTTATGCTCTTCTCTCCAACGGATAGTTGGATGCTTAATATCGGTACGATCTTTGCAGCAGAGATAGCATCAATATATTCATTTGAAGATTTTTTGAAGTGGTGAACATTTTTCAAATGTACCGAAATGCGGAAGACAACTGATTTGCTATCGGAAACGGGACATCGTCGACGGCGATGATAATGTTTCCTAGAACCCTACTCTCTTTTTGTTTTTCTAATGTTGTATTTGGCGACCACTTTTGCTGCTGCTTCTTTTGACCACTTGTGGATATTTCGCATATGACGTGGAATGCGTATCACCCTTGCCTTGCATGATAACAAAGAACAATTAAACTTTCGTCTTTTCTTGCTGTCACTTGCTTCTTCCACAGTGTTTTTTCTTCACTTTTTTGTTACCTTCCTCTTCTTCAAAGTTGATAACTTCTTCACTTTCTTCAACTGGTACGTTTTCTCCTATTCTGGCTTCAGAACTTACATCACTCAAAGGCTTCCAACTCTCTTCGCTGGAGATCTCACCACTGTCATCTTTGTCGACTTCATCAAGGCTTTCATTTGTTTTCTGAAGCAATTTAGGAATACTATGACTATGAGCACATGGTAACGTTTTGAGAATTTTCAGCGATATACATTGCCTAGTGTGTTGTTTTGCCATTTTGTTCACAAAGAAACATTGTTACTGAGTGCAAATGTTTATTTGGGTAAAAATTGGCATACATTTATCATGCATTAGTACAACCAAGCTTTGATTAGTGCTCGATGGTTTGGGGGAACTGCAGCAAAGGTTTGAAAGAAAAGCTGCAGAAACTCCAAAATCGTGCCGCGAGAGTAATCAGGGGGGATACATATGACATCTGCTCTTCAGATAATTTAAAGAAATTGAATTGGAAAAAACTGGAAGAGAGAAGAAATGAACAAAAATTAGCATATGTATCCAAAGCTGTTACTGCTCAATTACCTGAAAATATTTCAAATTTGTTTAAAATCTCATATTCCAACCAATATGAAAAAACTGTTTTTATCAAAGCCAGAAATGAAACGAACTTTCGGATAGTCCATATGAAATGGACTTTTGGATATTCTGCTGCCAAACGTTGGAACGAATATATATCCTTGAAATGTATATAATTGTATAGTTATCAGTTAAGCGGTTATTTATTATTAGAATTCAATTGGTTAAGTAGTTAATTTTGTGTGTGTGTGTGTGTGCGTGTGCGTGTGCGTGTGCGTGTGCGTGTGCGTGTGCGTGTGCGTGAGCGTGTGTGTGTGTGTGTGTGCACACGGCCTAATGAAAAGCAACCTTTTCTTTTTCTTTTTGTATTATAGTTATGTGGTTGATTAGTTACCGTGTAAAAAGATGTTCTAACAATAGTAATAATAATAATAATTCCATTTGTTGTGGCTTTTACTAATTGTTTATTCTTGCTCAAACTCATTGCTAGTCACCAAATCTCCTACCAGCTTCTGCGAACATAGCAATAACGTAAAACAAGGCGAACAGTTGCATACGCATGATTTGCATAAAAAACCCTTGACTTCTATATGGAAACCAATGGTGAGAACGCTGTCTCGAAAACACTTTCAACTTTGGAAACGTGTTCATCAATGAGTGTCATTTCCACTCATAACTGGGTGTTCACACAGCAAACTGACACAATTCTAAAACGTGTTTTAAGTGAAAACGCTCAAAAATGTTACTGTGTCCACATACTCTGTATGTCTACGAAGTTTGAATTTTTGTCAGAATTCAAGATAATCATGCGTTAAAGTGGTTCAAACTATGCAAACTAAACAGCTAGCGATTTTAATTATTTTGTTGAAATCAATTAATTTTCATCATATGCAGGACAACTACTCACCTTTTCTTCATCAGATTCTGGCTCGTTATGCTCTACTTTCCATCGTTTTCTGTCCTCTTCTACTAATTTTGCAATGTCTTCATATACCAGGTCAATTTCATGGTCTTGTTCCTGGAAAGAGAAGCAAATGAGCTCAACCTGAAATGGAGGCTGATTCAGCTGTTTGGCACAACTATTTTTTTGAATTTATTCTATAGCAAATGTTGGCAAAGATCGAATCGACAAATGAGAATACATGAGTTGCTTGGAACAAAGTGCAACTTATAATCTTGTAGTCGCTATGGAGCAGGTTCAATTTAACTTTGGAGCAGGTTCAATTTAACTTTGCATCAGTTCGAACGTTGATGGAAATATGTGTGGAGAAGTACTCGTGAGCAATGCATTATTATGAGAAATCATCAGATACTCAGATAATTTAAAAGTATTAAGGGAATAGCAAGTAGAGAGAACTAGAAAGTGGTAAAATAATCCAACAAGTTATGAGTGTGTAAAGAAGAATGAGACCAAAAGTAAATAGCATTCATAATGACATCAGATTAGATTCTTTCAAATGTATGAACTCATGGCTGTATTGTGAACTGTAAAGGACTGTACGTATTTTCATTATAGATTGTAGGTGATTTAGGTAACTTGTATAAAATGTTTAGTGTCTATACAGTATATCATTTCTTCAATATACATTACAACATACCTTACTTGTATTAAAATTCGTGCAGCACTAGAAATCGCGCAGCACCGAGTAGGGGGATACCCAAAACGCGAGAATACTCATATCACTGTGACACCGGGTGCACGAATTTTAGTACTGCGCGATCATACATGATACGTAGCGCGATCATACATGATACATTTTAGTACTATGTGATCATACAAAAGGGTTTGCGGTGTAGTATGACACTCGTTGTTAGCAATGCAAGTTTAAAGCTCAGCTGAAAAGAGTTCGTAGATTGGGCTGGGGTTAGATCTATGATCTATGGTACAAGTATACTGGCAATTTGTACAATGACGATTCAATGCCTGTCACATGTTGTGTGCGTTATTTCCGTGCAAGCCGTTTAGATAATCTGCACAGGACAATGGAATCTACATGCCTTCACTGAAACTGGTATTGTAAGATGCAGAGATTCTATGGACTATTTACTTTGATGTATATTTATAGATGGTTTTCATGCAAGGTCAGCAAGGCACAACTTCAAAGTTCTGATGCTTGTCAAAGCAAACAATTTATGGAGATTTCTTTGTTTTAAGGGATTATTTCCACCAGGGAAGGTATACGTAAATATTGCAAAGCTGACTTCAATATTTAAATATTTTGTTAAGGCATGTAATGGAGAATACACAGAAAAATGGAACGAAAGCAGAATTTGTTGAAAAGTATCAGTTGTGATTCAATTGCCAGAAGAAATTCAGGTGTGTAAACTTGTGATGCATGTTTGAACCCATTGATCACACTCTGATAATATGTCTTTCACTCAGGCTAATGCCAGACAATTTTACTTAGCAGAGTTCTTTCTAGAACTGCACAAATTTTATTATAAGTAAGGTATGTATATAAGGTGCTTTACACATTCTAAACTATTACAATGTCACTGCTCTAAAGTCGCATAGAACACAGAACATTTTTTGTTACAATGCCAAAATATGAAGCCAAACATTACGAACCACGTGAATATGCCCATATATCAAAGTTATTTTATAATTCTCTGCAATCGTTATTATAGCAGCATGTGGCATAGATTGCATAGGTAGTGTTTGCTTAATGCTACATTTGATGAACAACTGAAATTTTACATATCATAAAAGTATGATATAAACCCTACGACTGTACCTACACCTTTTGCATATTCTTGAAGTTGAAGCAATGATGCAATAATGTGCGGTTCATTTATTGCTTTTCTTGCAAATTTAATATTAAATTTGTGAATGGACATTAATTTTCTTTGAAAAAATCCCGTGCAATGTTTAAAAACATAGAATGATTTAATTTCGTCACTGGTCTAGCATTGTATTATAGACAATTAATGTTATGTAGTAAAATTGTTGTAGTAAAGTCGATATTATGCGTCAAAGGAATTAGTGCCACACAAGGAGTGAAAGGTAACTATGGCAATTAAGAACTATTTTCTTTTGGTCTTCAGCTCTCCAACATGAGATCACTGTCAAAGAATGGATACATCAGTCTCCTGGTAAGTTAGTTCACGTTACTCATCAAAGGCAGATCCTTGCATTTAATGTTTAAAACACTCGGCTTGGATTAATCATGCACAGGCAACAAATTGTTTTGAGGCATGGATTAATACTGTACATTCTTTAGAGAATGACTGCCCTACTACTTTGAATATTTTACTAATTTCATTTATATTATATTTCATGAATATATCCTCTCACAGTTAATTTAATAAAATTACATAAAAATCAATTAATAAAATTAATAATTAATGATGAATTAATTAATTATATTTAATTAATTAATTATATTTAATTAATTAACTAATTAATCAACTACTAGATTAATTAATTAATAAATTAGTAAATAGCAATTAATTTAAGTAAATTACATAATATGCACTATGGTACTTCTATATAATTTACTCCGTATAACACCAGACAATAGACGTTTCCCAAAATAGCTGCCGTCTAGCATGAAAACGAGGCTTTGGTAAGTACATGCAAAATATTCAAAATGGCGGA